>QJNU01000132.1:0-142832 GCA_004154915.1 Monosporascus ibericus | reverse complement strand
GTCACCTACTGATCGGCCCATATGTGTTCCGGAGCTAAGCTACTTAAAGTTGTATGAGTGCAACAGCACCTGCAACTGACCTAATACAACAACACAACTGATGTCCCCTATATCTGACACTATCAGGCCCTATTTTTAAGGTTTGTGTTTTCTGTGGGGCTTATATGGGTCTTTTGTGGGTCGGTACTTAAAGCTACTGGCTTTTAGAAAGCCCTAGCCACAGCTGCGCCGCAGGCGCAGCCACAGCCTTAAAAATAGGGCCTGATCTTGATGAGGTAATCTACGGGTACCTACGAGGGGAAAATTTCCATAAGGTTAAAATATAATTAATTAAAACGGTTTCTAATTGTAATAAGAAGTTTATTATTAAAACGGTATTAATTTATAAACTTATTACTGGAAAATATAAAATATATAAAGATTACAACGAGTATTAAATATTAGCTGAATTACTAATTAATTATATTTTATAAAATAAATAAATTTACTTTAAATGAAACTTTAGTTTTAAAGAGATTGAAAATAATAAAAAGAATTTGGGGAATATATATTACTGTTATTGCCAACTTATTATAAACCAACACCTTACCCACTTGGGCGCACGGTCAGGACAAGATTAGCATAATTGCCGATCAAGGTTACGTGATGTGGATAAGGATGGATTCGACTTATCCAAAGATATCCATGCACTTGTACGATATGGATGAGGATGGATTCGATTTATTTAAAAACATTTATGCACTTATACGATATGGATAAGGATGGATTTTACTTATCTAAAGATATTTATGTAACGATATATACGTTTATTACCTTTTATAATTTAAATAAATTACCAGCTTATAATTTAACTTAGTTACCTAAATTACCTTTAATAATCTATTATTACTAAACGTAATTATTAAACACTTTATTACTTAATTTTTTATAATATTATTACTAATATAAACCGTACGATTAGGTTTAATAATTAATTAAATCCTTTAGCCGTTATACGTTACAAGCTTTTGTTTACTAATATTATCAAACTTTAAATAATACCTTTAATATTATATCGTCCAGTAAGCAACTTATCCTTAAAAGAACATTTCAGATCCCTAAAGATAATACCATAGATTTTGATAATAAAGAAACTCGACCTAGCCTCTTTTAAAAAGAAAATCTTGCGCCAACTGGACTGGCTAACTAATACGGTCACCTAACTTACTAACGACAAAATCGAACTTATCCGTACGCTTAAGGAAACCCGCAACCAGTTAAAAGTCCAAAGAGCCGAACTGGAAAAACAAGCCGATATAAAGCAACCCGATCAACCGGATCAGCCAGCTTAGCCAGCATCACCTACCCAGATAGCTCACAGCAAGAAGGCCGGAAAAGTTTTGAAGCCTATTAAGCGTACCCCTTTCGACGGAACCACCACCAAGCTACAATAATTCCTTACGGAATGTCGTACTTACTTTAAGTATTTCCTAATTAAATTCGTAATACCTACCCCCAGAATTTAGTTCGCTATAAAATAGTTAACCGGAAACGCGGTTATTTAGTTTAAGCCTACCTTTCGTAAATAAATTATTAAACCCCCCTAATAAAAGTCCGTAAAAATACGAACATTTATAACGATTACGAAAAGTTTAAAAACGAATTAAAAAAGCATTCGAAGTGGTCGACGAAAAAACTAAGGCAAAAAATAAAATCAAAAACCTAAAGCAAAAAAGTCAGCTTCCGAATACGGCAACTTTTTTATTTAATTAACTTCGAAAATAAATTAGAGATAAAAAGCATTAATAATTATATTCTTCGACGGCCTAAAGAAAAAAATATAAAAAGAACTATTTAAGGATAAACGTTCCGAAAAGTTGGTAAATTATATCGCCATGGCAGTTAAAATCGACGACTAGCAGTACGCTTAAAGGATTCGACATTCTAAAAACCGACAGAATAATAAATTAAAGCACCCTCTTAACACTAGCACGCGACAAGAAATTAATATATCCTATAGAACGGCACCAGAACCCATAGAATTAAGCGTAGTTCAGTAACGTAACCCCCGTACTATCAAGTGTTATAATTATAACAGAATGGGACATAAGGCTTTTTAATATAAAGCACCTAAAAAGCTACGACAAAATACCTGGATACCGGTTCCCCAAGGACCCCCTTAAAATAGCTAAGGAAACGATAATAAATTAATTAACATAATGAAGATTAAGGATAACCATAATCCCTTTAAGGAAATATAATAAGGATTATAAAAGACGAAAAGCTATCCTAAGTAACTATTTAGGAATAATGAGCCCTTACTATAAGATTTACAATAGCCCAATAACTAAAAAAATACGATAAATAAAAGGAACTTATAAAGAATAAGCTACTTTCCCGTTTTTAAAAAAACGGTAATAGCGGTACGAATAATTAAAACTAAACGTATAAATTAAAAAGTACTAAAGTTAAAACGAAAACTTATTACCAGAATAACCGGACCGATACGGGAAATTTTATGCTATCCAGTACAAACGCGTCTATTGCCCTAAACATATGGAGGAATAACGGTACATCGAAAAACGGATTACGCAAATATATAATTAAGGATTCAACTTTTATAACCAAGAGGGAAAAAATCCTAAAAACTAACGCTAATATAGACATCTAAGGATATACGTCTCGGAAAATACCGTCAACATTATTACAGTAGCAAAAAGCTAGCCGGAAGGAAAAGGTTATCCCGATAAAGATCTTATATGCTATTACGGCTAGTACGATTACAAAATAAAGGAAAAATAAGTTTATTAGATAATTATAAAGGCATGTTTGAAAATAATTAACAACTTGAACTTCCGCTTAGCCTTTACAGATAATCCAGATAAGCAATAGGAAATTAAAAACGAAATTAAAAAAAAAAAATAAAGTAATACGATACCCAATTTTAAGTACGATAAAAAGGATAAAAGACCCCCGAACCAGAATATTTTAACAAAGAAAACTTTTAAACATAAGTCTTTTTATTCGAGGTTACATTACACCGACAAAAAGGATAGTTAAAGCAATTATAGGCCTTTAACATACAGAATTAAAAACTTATTAAGGCGTTAAAAGATAAATTAAAATACGAACGCCACCTATAAGAAAGCTTCAAGATAATAAAACTTATAAAAGCTAGCGGAAGCTTCTTAAAAGGGCTTTAAACGCGACGATAAGAACCAAGAACGACCTAATTACCTTGTAAACAAAGATTAGGATATATTAGTTTACCGTATTTATAAGTTACGGAATAATAAAAAGTAATTATATTACGCCGGATATGGTTAATCAATTTCGATTACCATAAAAAGAAAAGATGAAACCTTATAATACCGAAAACGTAAAAGGTTAGGTATTTATCTACGATAACGGAAAGATTACCCGCGAAATTAATCACCTCGAGACTTTCGTTAATAAACTGTAACGGCTAAGGGATTTAACCAACTATTAAACCTAGTCGCACGGTTTATATTGGCAGTAGTGTCGTGGGAAACTAAGCAATGAACGTTTAATAGTCACGTCTGGTAATAGCAGATTGTCAAAGGTAATCTGGGTAACTAAGTTGTATTACAAGCTGGTAATTTATCTAAACTATGGGAGTAATAAGTGTATATATCTCGGGTTGGATGTCTTTAGATAAATCGTATCCATCCTTATCCATATCGTATAAGTGCATGGATGTTTTTGGATAAGTCGCATCCATCTTCATCTATATCGTATAAGTGCATAGATATCTTTGGATAAATCGCATCCATCCTTATCCACATCGTATAAGTGCATGGATATCTTTGGATAAGTCGCATTTATCCTTATCCATATTACGTAACCTTAATCGGCAATTGTACTAATTTTGTCCCGACCGTACGCCCAAGTGGGTAAGGTATTAATTTGTAACACGACTTCTCCCCTTTATGATCTTTGCCCTTAAAGATCTTCAAACTTGGTAAGTTTTCCTTTCTTTTTATTATACCCATTATGCTTAAGGGAGTTACTAAGAAAGTTGTTAAGCCGCGATAACGCTTTAATTAAAAAAAAGGAGCGTAAGAAGTTATCTTCCAGTATTAAGGATTTTGGTTTCGAAGTTATACCTTATTCTGCGTGTTTCGAATGGAAGGAAAAATGTATTATGGCGGAAAACGTGGCTCGTTATCAAAATTATGTTCTTTATGGGCGGAGTTATAACGGTTCGAGCATCCCGATTAATTTTCTACATAATATCTTACGAAAAAAGGAACGGTTTAAACGTAAAAAGGTTTTCGTTAAAAAGCGGCTTTTCTAATGGTAAAAGGAAATAAACGAGGTTTTAAAGTATATAAATAAAGCGATAATTCGTTTACGGCGGTTACGTTAGTAACAAAAGTTTTTTCGTACTAAAAATATCGAAATAATTAATCGTAGGCTGTAATCGTTGGATAAATGAAAGGAATAAAAAAAGGCTAAGATAAAGGCTATTACGCAGGCTGTTCAGGCTGCGGGGCTATTTGGTTTTAAGACCGTTAATTGGTCCTTTCCGGCGGACCTTAATTAGGAGGTTATTTTAAACGTTGCCGGTTTTGCTGGTAAAAGCTTTTTAACAGGCGTTAGGCGTTTATAAGATTTTTAACGAATTCCTAAATATTTTCGGAATCCGGGTAGCTTTTTTATTTGATTAGGTATTTAATAAGCCCATTTTCTTTACGTATTTTTATTATCCTTTTTGTTTCGTATATTAATATATCTTTTCCTATTTCGTTTTCTTATCTTATATTAACTTTAATAATGTTTGCTGCTGATTTAAGTAAAAAAACATAAAAAACTAAATAAAGTTTAACTTTAGGTTATAACTTTATTTAATAATTATTTTTTAAGATTTTCTTTATAATTTTATATAAACCGATATATTTAAAATCGAATATTTTATTAGGTTACTTAGTTTAAATGTTTTTAATAATTAAATAACCCATCTTTTCCTTTTAAAACGTTAATATTTTTAACTTTTTTTAATTATAGTACTTCTTTATTTAATTACGTACGAATTTAAGTTCTCTTTTTATTTCCACGTATAGTTACTTAAGCTATTCCGATATAAGGATTATTTTAAAATTAATTAATCCTTTACGAATATTTTTATACATTTCGAATATAAAACCAAAATTAACGTTTATTAAAACTATCTTAATGCTTTCGTAATAATTAATATTATAAGTTAATTAAGTAATAGGTAACTTTTAAACTTAATAACTTTATTTATAATTAATATAATATCCTAAATAAGGTTTTCGTATTTAGTTAATTCTTTTTATTTATCCGTTTTTTAAGGTTTAAATACGTTAAACAGTTTATAATTTAGGCCGAATTACGCTATAAATCCTTATTAAAACTTTAAAGTAAGTATTATTCCTTTATTTAAAATAGTTTTTGTTAATAATTTATATATTTTTAAAATATGTGTTAAAAATATAAGCTATTTATTTTACGTTTATGTCCTTATTATATAGTAAGAAATAAAAGAATTTAATTAATCGATTAACGATTATAAACATAATATTATAATATATGCCCGTAATTAGGTTTTTTAAAAGTAGAAGTTTGGTAATAAAGTCGAAAATAATTAAATCCTATAGTCGCTTTGCGATTAATAATGGCTGTAGTTTTCCGTATGGTTTATGTCGTCGAATCTTTCATTTATTATAAATATGGCATTATTATCGTACCTTTTTTATTATTGATTTTATTTTAGGAAAGTAATAAGTACGTTATAATTGTTTTAAGGTTTTATGGATCCTTAGGTGTCCGTATAATTAATGTTCGTATATGTTTCGTATTAATGTTTCCTAGGATTTTTCTACGATTTGTATTTTTTTCATTTTTTAATCTTTAGGTAAATTATTATTATATTCCTGGACTTTCTGGTATAAATTAGGGGGTGCTATTCTGATAGTTGCTATCTGTCGTAATTGCAGGTATCCTTCTGGTATGGTATCGAAAATCTGATGGTTAACCTTAATTACTTTTTTTTCAAGGTCTGGTTTTCGATTAAGTACGTTTGCTTTATTATTTGCTGATTTCTTTTAGTAAATGATAATAAAGTTATATTCTGCTAATTTTTCAGCATAACGTAATTATCGTTTTATAAGTTCTCTAATGGTGGTAAAGCGGGTAAGGTTCTTATGGTTAGTATATACTTTAACTTAGTATAAATTTCCCTTAAGGTAATATCTAAATTTTCGGAAGGCCTTAATAATAACCATAAATTCTTTAGCGGAAATGGCATAATTTATCTTTATTCATTTTAACTTATAAAAATAAAAGGTAATAAGGTATAGGTGGCCTTAATCGTTGCGATATCCTATTATTACGTTTAAAACGTAATCCGAGGTATCGGTTTTAAGCTTAACTAGGTTGCTTAAGTCGTACATAATTAATACTAACTCGTTAATAATCGCACTTTTAATCTTTTAGGGGGTGGTTTCCGTTTTTATCGTCCAAAGGAACTTATTTCCTTTTTTTATTAAGTTGGACAATAATATAGCTATTTTGTTAAAGCTTTAAATAAACTTTCTATAATAATTAGCGAATCCAAAGAAAACTTGTACTTCCTTAATTATGGTAAATATCTCCCACTTTTATATTGTAACGATCTTCTTACGATTCATTTTAATGCATCCCAAGATGATAATATATCCTAAAAATTCCATTTCTTAGGTAAAGAATTAACTTTTCTCTATATTAACTAATAGGTTGGCGTCTTGTAAGGCTTAAAAAACTGTATAAACGTATCCTATATATTCCTTTTTATTTCTCGAATAAATGAGAATGTTGTCGAGGTAACAAATAACGAAAATATCTAAGTACGTCCTAAGTACATAATTAACCATTCGCTAAAAGGTTGTTAATACGTTCGTAAATCCGAAAGACATAACAAGGTACTTAAAAAGTCCGTGTTTCGTTTTAAACGTTATTTTTTACTTATATTCTAGCTTAATACGAATCTAATTATATCCTTTTTTAAGATTTAAGCTTATAAACTAATTTGCTTTATAAAGGCGATCTTTTATTTTATTAATTAAGGATAACGGTATCCTATCCTTAACCGCAATATCGTTTAACTACTTATAATCGATAACCAAGCGTAACTTCCCCTTTTCTTTAGTACGAAAAATATAAAATATTCGGCTAATAAACTGGAACGTCGTATATAACCCTTTTAAAACTTATCTTCAAGGTATTTACGTAATGCTTATAATTCTGTTTCGTTAAGGTTATAAATTGGATAAAATCTGGTTAATATCCTATCTTTAAGGATTATCTTATGGTCCCATTCGCTATGTTCCGGTAATTTTATTTTAAATTCTTTTCGAAACAGTCGTTCATATCTATGGTACTATGGAAATACGTTAGCTAAGGCTTTTGGCTTTAAAGGCTGGTATTATAGGTAATCGTCTATCTTTTGCAGCTTTATTCTGATGGTAACGATAATACGTCGTATTTTTTTATAGTACCCTTATTCTTTTTTATGTTTTGTTCCTAAAGGTAGTAAGGATTCTATCGTATATTTATGCCTTTATTCGTCGCCATTCTCGATCGAATGTTAAAATCTTTTCGTATTTTGTTTTTCCTTATCGAATAAATATAAAGCGAACTTTACCTGGTTAATTATCTAATCGATTAAGGGGTTATACTGGTACAATCATGATTTTCCGAAAATCATGTCGTAATTCCTTATTAAAACGATATCAAAGTTTATTATCTAATTCGTCCGTTAACAAAGATCTCGAGGTAATTAATTTCGTAGCTAATCTTTCCGTTATCATAAGTAAATATTCAACCTTTTGCGTTTTCGGCAATATAAGGTTCCATCTTTTTTTTATGGTAGTCGAAGTCGGTTAACCATATCGGGCGTAATATAATTACCTTTTGTTGCTCCGCAGTCTACAAATACAATAAACCAATATGTATTAATTCGTACTTGCAGGGTGATAAGGTCGTTTTTAGCTTTTATCGTCGCGTTTAAAGCCCTTTTGGGGAGCTCTTGCTGGCTTTTCCGGGTATTACCATTTTGCGGCTTTTTTATAAATGGCGTTCGTTTTTTAACTTATCTTTTAACGCCTTGATACGTTTTTGATTTTATGCGTTAAAAACTCGTAATTGCTTTAGCTATCCTTTCTGCCGACGTAAAGTGGCTTCGAGTAAAAGGACTTGCGTTTGGAAGTTTTTTCTGGTAATATACTTTGGTTCGGGGGTTCCTTGTCCCTCCTGTCGTACTTGGAACTGGGCGTCGTATTGCCTTATATCTTTATTCCTTTTTTCTATTTTATCTTTAACTTTTTGTCGTTCGTCCAGGTTATCCGTAAAGGTTAAGCGGAAGTTCAAGTTATTAATTACTTCCAAAGATGCTTTCATGACTGTTTCGTAAATTCATTTTTTTTGTCTTATGGTCGTACCATCCGTAATAATATATGGGGTTTTTATCGGGGCAACTTTTTCCCTTAGGCTATCTTATTGTTACCGTAATGATGTTGACGGTATTTTCCAAAGCGAAGGTTTTTAGGTGTCTGTATTACTGTTAATCCCTAGGGTCTTTTCCGGTCTGATTATGAAAGTCGAATCCCTGGTTGTACATTTGCGTAAGTCGTCTTTTGATGTACCGTTTTCCTTCCATATGTTTTAGGTAATAGGTGCGCTTGTAATAAATAACATAAGGTTTTCCGTATCGGTTCGGTTATTTTGATAATAAGTTTTCGTTTTAACCTTGGTACTTTTTAATTTATACGTTTAGTTTTAACTGCTCGTACCGCTATTGCCGTTTCTTCTAAGAACGGGAAAATAATTTGTTTTTTAAAAATTCTTTTTCTCCGTCGTATTCCTTTAGTTATTAGACTACTGTAGGTTTTGTAGTAAGGGCTTGCTGTTTTTAGGTGGCTGCTTAAGATAGCTTTTTTGCCTTTTATAATCCCTGTTGTATTTCCTTAAGGGGATTGTGGTTATTTTTGATCTTAATTATGTTAATTAATTTGTTATCGTTTCCTTAGTTATTTCGAAGGGGTCCTTAGGGGACCGGTATTTAATTGTTTTATTATAACTTTTTGGGTTCCTTGTATTAAAAAGCTTTATATCCTATTTTGTTATAATTAAAGCATTTAATAATACGGGGATTACGTTGCTAAATTACGCCTAATTCTATAAGTCCTGATGCTATTTTATAGGACGTATTAATTCCTCGTGGCGTGCTGGTGCTAAGAGGGTACCTTGGCTTGTTATTCTGCCGATTTTTGAAATGTCGAGTTCTTTAAGCGTATTGCTAATCGTCGATCTTGACTGTTATAGCGATATAGTCCACCAACTTTTCGGGGCGTTCATCCTTAAACAGTTTTTTCTGTACTTCTTTTTTTAGGCCGTCAAAAAACGTAATTATTAATGCTTTTTATCCCCAGTTGATTTTCGAAGGTAGTTAAATAAAGGAATTGTCGTATTCGGAGGCCGATCCCTTTTGCTTTAAATCCTTAATTTTCTTCTTAACCTTAGTTTTTTAATTTACCATTTCAAATACTTTTCTTAGCTTTTCCTTAAATTTTTCGTAATCGTTATAGGTATTCGTGGTTTTTACGGATCTTTATTAGGAAGGTTTGGTAATTTATTTACGAAAGGTAGGCTTAAATCAGGTGGCTGCGGTTCCGGTTAACTGTTTTATAACGAACTGGACTCGAAGGGTAAATATTACGAATTTGATAGGGAAGTATTCAAAATAGGTACGACATTCCGTAAAAAGTTATTATAATTTGTTAATAGTTCCGTCGAAAGGGATAAGCTTAATAGATTTTAAAACCTTTCCGGCTTTTTTGCCGTTGGCTATCTAGGTAGGTAATATTGATTAAGCTGGCTGATCCGGTTAATCGGGTTACTTTATGTTGGCTGGTTTTTTTTAATTCGGCTCCTTAAGCTTTTAACTGGTTACGGGTCTCCTTAAGCGTACGGGTAAGTTCGATCTTATTATTAATAAGGTAAGTAACCGCGTTAATCAATTAATCGAATCGACGTAAGGCTTCTTCCTAGGAAAAATTAAGTCGAGCTTTTTTATTATCGGAATTTATAATGTTATTTTCGGAGATCTAAAAGGTTTTTTGCAGGACGGGCTGCTTACTAGATAATATAATGTTAAAGGTATTGCTTAAAGTCTGATAATATTGCTAAATAAAAACTTATAAGGTATAACGGCTAAAAAGTTTAACCAACTATTAAACCTAATAATACGGTTTATGTTAATAATAATATCGTGGGAAACTAAATAATAAACATTTAATAATTCCGTTTAATAATAACAAATTGTTAAAGGTAATCTGGGTAACCAAGTTATATTATAAGCTGGTAATCTATCTAAACTATGGAAGTAATAAGTATATATATCTCGGGTTGGATGTCTTTGGATAAATCGCATCTCTCCTCACCCATATCGTATAAATGCATAAATATCTTTAAATAAGTCGCATTTATCCTCATCCATATCGTATAAGGACATGGATATCTTTAGATAAGTCGCATCCATCCTTATCTACATCGTATAAGTACATAGATATCTTTGGAGAAGTCGCATCCATCCTCATCTATATTACGTAACCTTAATCGGCAATTGTGCTAATCTTGTCCCGACCGTGCGCCCAAGTAGGTAAGGTGTTGGTTCGTAACATAAACGAAATTAAATAATAAATTTCGATATCGTTTTAATAAAAAATTACGACATAATCCTCGGAAAACCATAGCTGTACCAATATAACTCCTTAATTAATTAATTAATTAATCAAGTAAAGTTCGCTTTATATTTACTTAATAAAAAAAGTAAAATACGAAAAGATTTTAATATTCGATCGAAAATAACAACGAATGTAAATATAAGGATACGACAAAAACCTTATCACTTACAGGAATAAAGCATAAAAGATAATAAGGGCATTACAAAAGAATATAACGTATTATCGTTACTATGAAAATTAAGTTGCGAAAAATAAACGATTACCTATAATATTAACCCTTAAAGTTAAAAACTATAACCAACGGACTTTTTTAGTATTATAAATACGAATAATTATTTCGAAAGGAATTTATAACGAAATTACCGAAATATAACGAATAAAACAATAAAATAATCCTTAAGGAAGGAATATCAACCAAATTTTATCTAATTTACAACTTTAATAAAATAGAGTTATAAGCATTATGCAAATACCTTAAAATAAGCTTCGGAAGGGTTATATACGAGGTTCTAATTTATTATCCGGATACCTTATATTTTTCGTATTAAGGAAGAACGGAAAGTTACGCTTAATTATTAATTATAAATAACTAAATGATATTACGGTTAAAAACAAAACGCCGTTACCTTTAATTAAGCAAATAGAAAATTGCTTTTATAAAGTAAATTAATTTACGAAGTTAAATCTTAGAGAGGGATAGAACCAGATCCGTATTAAATTAAAATACGAACAAAAAACCGGGTTTAAAACGAAATACCAATCTTTTAAAATATTTCGTTATACCTTTCGGATTTACGAACCTATTAATAACCTTTTAGCGAATGGTTAATTATATACTTAGGGAATATTTACATATTTTCGTTATTTATGACCTCGACGATATTTTTATTTATTCGAAAACTAAAAAAGAATATATAAAATACGTTCATATAGTTCTTTAAACTTTATAAAATGCCAACTTATTAGTTAATACAGAGAAAAGCTAGTTTTATACGTAAAAAGTGGAATTTCTAGGACATATTATCACCTTAAGAAATATTAAAATGGACCTTAAAAAGATCGCTGCAATATAAAAATGGGAAATCCTTACCATAATTAAAAGAGTACAAGCTTTTTTCGGATTTGCTAATTACTGTAAAAAGTTTATTCGAAACTTTCGCAAGATAATTATATTATTATCAAATTTAACAAAAAAAGGAAATAAATTCCTTTAAACGATAAAAACGGAAACCGCCTTTTAAAAGATTAAAAGTGTGATTATTAATAAGCTAGTATTAATTATATACGACCTAAACCGCTTAATAAAACTTAAAACCGACGCTTGGAATTATGCTTTAAACGTAATAGGAGGATACCGCGACGATTAAAATAATTTATATCTTATCACCTTTGATTTTTATAAGTTAAAAGGAGCAAAATTAAATCACGGCATTCCCGATAAAAGATTTATAATTATTATTAAAACCTTCCGAAAATTTAAATATTACCTTAAGGGAAACCTTTATTCGGTAAAGGTATATACCAACTATAAGAACCTTACTCGCTTTACTACCATTGAAAAGCTTATAAAACGATAACTATATTATGCCGAAAAACTAGCAAAATACGACTTTATTATCATCCACCAAAAAGGATCAGAAAACGACAAGGCAGATATATTTAGTCGAAAGCTAAACGTTAAAAAAAGATTAATTAAGGTTAATTCTTAGACCTTTAACATTATACTAAAAGGATACTAGTAATTACGACAGATAATAACAATTAAAATAATACGCTTTAATTTATACCGGAAAATCCAAAAATATAATAATAATTTACCTAAAGACTAAAAGGTGAAAAAAATATAAATCGCAGAAAAGCCGCAGAAAACATTAATACGAAACATATACGAGGATTAATTATAAGGATATCTAGGAATTCATAAAAATTTAAAATAATTATAACGGATTTATTATTTTCTTAAAATAAAATTAATAATAAAAAAAATACAATAATAATGCCATATCTATAATAAGGCAAAAACTCGACAACATAAACTATACAAAAAATTATAACCATTATTAATCGTAAAGAAATTATAGGATTTAATTACTTTCAATTTTATTATCGAACTTCCACTTTTAGAAAAGTTAATTACGGATATATATTACCATAATATCTTTATAATCATTAATTAATTTATAAGATTTTCCTATTTCCTACCGTATAATAAGGATACTAACGTAAAGTACATACCTTATATCTTTTTATAATATATCTTAGGAATATATAGATTATTAACGGAAATTATTTTAAAAAAAAGGAACGATATTTATTTTAAAAGTTTAATAAGGACTTATAGTAGAATTAAACCTAACTTATAAATTATTTAACGTATTTAAAGCTTAAATAAACGGATAAACAGAAAAAACTAAATCAATATTAAAGATTTTCCTACGATGTTATATTAACTACGAACTAAACGATAAAGTTCAGAAACTACTTATCGCATAATTAACTTATAATATTAGCTATTACGAAAACATTAAGATAACCTTAATAAACGCCAACTTTGATTGTATACCGGAAGTTTATAAATATATACGCGAAAAAGTAATTAACGTTAAAGTAATCCTTATGTTAAAATAACTTAAATAATTATAAGCAAAAATAAAACCAAAATTTAAATTTATACGTAATTAAGTAAAGAAATATTATAACCAGAAAAGGTTAAAAAGAATTAACCTTTTAAGAAAAAAAGATGGTTTACCTAATTATCAAAAATATCCAAGTTAAACGATTAAATAAAAAACTTGATTTTAAATATATTAGCCCATATAAGGTTATTAAAAACTTTTTAGAAAATAACTATTAATTAAAACTATTACCTAAAGTTAAATTTTACCCAGTTTTTTACGTTTCCTTATTTAAGTTAGCAGCAGATATTATTAAAGTTAAGATAGTATATCAAAAAAGGCGGAAAAAGATATACTAACATACGAAATAAAAAGAATCCTAAATATATGAAGAAAAAACGGATTTACCGAATCCCTAATTAAATAAAAAAACTACTCGGATTCCGAAAACAACTAAAAACCCGCCAAAAATCTTATAAACGCCTAACGCCTATTAAAAAGCTTTTACTAACAAAACCGGCAATGTTTAAAATAGCTTCTTAACCAGGTTCGCCGGAAAAGACCAATTAATGGTTTTAAGACTAAATAAGTCCATTAACCCCGTAGCTTAAACAACCTACGTAACGGCTTCTACCTTAACCTTTTCCTGCTTTTTCAATTCGTTTAACAATTATAAATCACAATTAATTATTTCGATACCCTTAGTACGAAAAAACTTTTACTGTTAACGTAACCGCCGTAAACGAGTTATCGCTTTACTTATACGTTTTAAAACCTTGTTTATTTTCTTTTACGATTAGAAAAGCCGCTTTTCGGCGAAAGCCTTTTTACGTTTTAACCGTTTCTTTTTCTGCGAAATATTATGCAAAAAATTGATCGGGATGTTCGAACTATTACAATTCCGCCCGTAAAGAACATAATTTTAATAACGAACTACATTCTCCGCCCTAATGCGTTTTTCTTTCCGTACGGAATATGTAGAATAAGGTATAACTTCGAAACCCGAATCCTTAATACCGGAAGATAAATTTTTATGTTTCTTTTTCTGATTAAAGCGTTATCGCGGCTTAGCAACCTTTTTAATAATTCTCTTAGGTATAATGGATATAATAAACAAAAAGGAAAACTTATCAAATTTAGAAATCTTTAAAGGTAAAAATTATGGAAAGAAAAAATCGTGTTACGAACCAACACTTTACCCACTTGGGCGTACTGTCGGGACAAGATTAGTATAATGCCGATCAAGGTTATGTAATATGGATAAGGATGGATTCGACTTATTCAAAAACATCTATGCATTTATATAATATGGATAAGGATGGATTCGATTTATTTAAAGATATCCATGTACTTATACGATATGAATAAGGACGGATTTTACTTATCTAAAGACATCCATGTAGCGATATATACGCTTATTACCTTTCATAGTTTAGATAGATTATCAGCTTATAATATAACTTGGTTACCTAGATTACCTTTAATAATTTGCTATTATTAAACGTGATTATTGAACACCTTATTGCTTAGTTTCCCACGACATTACTGCTAACATTTTTTTTTTTTTTTTTTGTAGTATTTAACGCCGGAGGGTTAAGCCGCATAACGGCCGTCCCAGAGCCTCCCTTAGGGCATATAGGGCGTGCTAAGCTGGGTGAAGCTATCTTTAACTAACTTATTTACAAGTGTAAACTTATTTAGCAGTTTTTGTCCGTAAACGCGTTGCCGTTTTTAGCGCATTAAGCTGTATCTTCCCTTTTCCGTGCGAGGGTAGTGCCTAGCGTTTTCCCCCTTCTCTTAGTAAGAGTTTTCGAGGGCTAGAACCCGAATTATGGTTGTGATGACTAGGTATGTTAGCTGGCTGTCTGCCATATATCACGCGCCTAGGCGCATTAGTGGGTGTAAAATCATCCCTTCTTTCCGCCCTTTTTAATTCCCTTAAAAATGCCTAAAAATACCCGCCGAATCCCCTATATCTAAATTAAAGAAAATCGCCAAGGCTTTAAGTAGCCTTTGCCGCTATAGGGTAATCGCTTCGTCTAAAACGATATCCGGTAACGGCTTTAATATAGCCCCGTTCCGGTTTTTTCGCGTACAGATGTTCCCGAAGAACCCCGTAACCTTAATATAATCCCCAAAGGCGATTAGGTTATTTATAAGCTTTTTTAAGTAACGAACTTTATTTTTAAGTTTTTATAAATACGTTTTCGGCTTTAATGGCCAATTTTCGAAAAAGGCGTTCGTTTTCTTACAATGAATTAGGTATTCGGGTACTTTAAACTTACCGCAAGTGCAATGTAATTCGGCATCGTCATGTTTAAACTTCCGGTAATATTAGGTAAAGTTTTTATGCCCCGTACGGAACGCTAAATAATGGTAAAAGGCCGGCTTTGTTAAGTATTCCAGCTTATCGGGGTAACGTAAATAATACTTTAATTTCCAAGCTTTGTAATATTATAAGAATTTAATAAAAGCTGCTTCTTATTACGTTTTTTGCTGCGCTTTATTTCGTAGCCTTACCCTGGATTTAATTCCGTAAGTTATAGTTATACAATCGTTATTAACGTTTTTTAGTTTTAAGCCCGCCTTCGTTAATTTATCCGTTAATTCGTTTCCTTTTATGCCGTAATATCCTGGATTTTAACGTATTCCGACGTTATACGTATCCGCCGTTACGTGGAATTTTAAGTATGCCTATTAGGAAGATATAATAGCATTCGCCTTAATCCCCTAAATCGTTTCCGTATTATCCAGGTAAATTTATATTCGCTTCCGGTTGATTTCCGATAATCCTATAACGACGTACTTTAATCCTTTCCAAGCTTCTATTATTTCCGTATCGAAAATAATAAAGCAAGGGTTTAGGCGTCCACATCCCGTACCGAAAAGTCGTTTATTTTGGTAAACCGTAAAGCCGTAATCGATTTCCGTTTTATCCTGCAAGCTGTTCGAAAAGACGATAACGTCCTCCGGTAGCAAAGCCGCATATTAAGCCTCGAAAGTTGCGGTAGCTTCCTTTTTGGTAAGTCCTTATGTGGGGTCCTTTTTTAAACCAGGTAGGTACCTGGGGGGGATTAGGATAAATTATTATACGGGTGGTAATATCCGTGCCGTTACTTGTACCTTGGTTTTGGGATTTTGTAAACCCCTTGCCCCGCATCCTTTAATAATTTTAATTAATTCGGTTTTTTAGGTTAAAAGGTGTTTTTTATCGACAGTTTAAAGCTTATACGCAAATCTTCATAATGCAAGGTCCAGGGTTACTTATGCCGTCGGCAATCCCGAATTACGATATAAAACGTCCGTAAATGTTGTTCTCCATATTGGCAAGGTAACTTTGGTAATTAAAGTAAAAGCCCGTTGGACTTCTTTTACGTACCAGCCTACCTTAGCGTTAACCTTATTCTTCCTTACCTACTTGGTACGTTTTCCGTACCACGCCTTTACGCCGTATAATACCGTAGGAATAACATAAGTAATTACAGCTTTCCGTAATCCGGACGCCGGGGGCCCGTATTTCGTATTCGCCAGATGCCGTATATACCGGGTAAGCTATATTATTTTACCTATTTTTTTTGAAACGTATCGCTTAAATGTTAACTTTTTATCGAATTACACCCCAAGTTACCTAAATGTTGGCGTTTTATTACTATCCTCCGGTTTTTTTACCGGGTAAATTATAAAGTTGTCGTCGACTATTACTAACGGGTCGTATTCTTCTTGCATTTTGGTGATATATAATAGTTCGCATTTTTTTAGGGCGAAATAAACCCGGTTTTCTTTACCTTATTATAGCACCTGCTATACGTCCCGAGTTAAAAGTTATGCGTTTTTGTTAAGTATTTTAAACGTTCTATATAAATATAAGTCGTCCGCATAACCGAATCTTAAAATCCGGTCTTATTGCAAAAGTTCTACGAGGTATAACATGTATAGTACCGGGGAAAGTAGGGAACCTTAAGGTATACCGTATCGGACCCGGCTATAGCCCGTCGTTTTAAATTCAAACCGTACCCGAACTTTCCTATCCAATAAAAAGGACTCCGTAAAACGGAGCACCGGCAGCGGCCAACCTTAACGTCTTATTCTTTCCAGTAAGCGTCTTTATAACAAGGCATCGAACATTCCTTATACGTCCATCGTGACCATAAAAACCTTTCGTCTAATTACGAATACTTATTCCGCGTCGTATACGAAAGACGTTACCAAATCCATCGTTAATCGCTTAGGTAACGCCCTACCGTATTATGGGCTAAAAATATTATTCGTCAGGGCGATTTACGCTAGCCGTTTTGCTATTACCTTTTCTAGCCCTTTGCTAAGGCAGGAAAATAGGGTTATAAGTCGCCAAGACCTCGGCGACTCCTTATTCCTTTTCCTTACCTTAGGTATTATCGATACCTCGGCGTTCCGCCAGGCGGCCGGGAAATATACAAATCGCAGCATATTTTTAAAAACGTCCTTAACGTATTACTTAACCAACTTCCAGCCAGCCTTTAAAAGCCTAACCGTAACGCCGTCTATCCCGGATAAAATGCTTAATACTCCTATAATATAAACTTCGGCTTCCTTAAGTGTTACCGTAATATCCCAAGGTAATTAGCCGCTCCGTTAGTCCATATCTTCCAAAAAGTCGTAATTTAAGTCGTCATCTGCTAAAAATCGTTCCAGGATTTCCGTACGTAAAACCTTAACCTTATTAAGCGTATCTTTTATAACCTTATTTCCCACCCGTAACGGTAAGGACTTTAACCTAAACCTAAACTTATGTTAGCTGATAATTTTATAAAGTTTATTATCCGTAAAAGCCGTCCTGGTAACTTTCCGCTAATAATTTTTTTTAGCCTTACGGATAATCGATAAAAATTGCCGATGTTCGTTTATATAACTTCGGTTCGGGCTACCTTAATCCGTAAATTGTTTATATATTTCCGAATTTTTATAAATACAATAAACGTTTTAATAATCTTACGTTTATTATAACGCCCGGCATCCTCGGTTTATTACCGGCTTGCTTATTACTTTTATCGCTAACTGGAAAACCGAAATAATAACTTTTATCCGGAAATCTAGCTTTTCCGGCGAGGTTACCGGGCCCGTATCCGGCAAGGAGGCTGCGCCCGTTACGATCAGGTCCATAAACCTATTTAGGTTCGGCTCCGACATCCGTAATCGATATTATTCTTATTCCTTTTTGCCTTTACCCGGGATAATTATTAAAAGCGTAAAATAATCCGATCCGAAATTAAGGTTATCGCATACAAAAATCTCCGTAAAAAGGATATTAAAAAAAATAAGGTTTAATACGTACCCCGCTTTATACGTAAGCTTACCGGGTATACCTATATAAACCATCCCGTTGGTAATAAGCCATTATACGATATTTTTCCCCTTATTCCTTCCTTCGACCTTTAATTCGAAATACGGATATTATATATTTTAATTACCTTTTACCAGGCAGTTATCCGGCGGTACCAGGCTAATAATATAATTAACCGTTACGTCCGTACGAAACTTTCGGTACGCATTAAATATAGGGTACCCATTAACGTCTAACCATAACAAGTTTCGAAAGTAAACCGGTCGTCGTTGCTATACCGCCAGGTAACGTCCTTTTCTGACGTAAGTTATAACCCGGGGCCTTTTTTTTTCGTTCGTCCAGCTATTTATTAATACGTAAAAGCTAAATTCCGGATGGTTCTATATTTTCGTATTTCTTTTTGCCTAAAGCTTTTAAATTTAAATTATATTTATACCTTAAACCTAACATAACTTTAATAAGGTAATATATAATATTAAGGTATTACGAATATTATACCAAGCTACGTATAAGTTACGTAATTTCGGTAACTCGCCTTTATCCGTATGGCGCTACCGGCGCCCCCATTCCCGTTTATCTCCCGTTATCATACGGAAAGGGTAATTTAAATATTCGTTACCTTAATTTTTATAGCCAGGCGTAAACGTAAATTACGTTAGTTAATGCTAGCTATCGCGGTACTTCGTACCCTAAGGCGGGGTAAGCGATTTTTAATAGCCATTTCGATGGACATTTCAACGTTACCGTTACCCTCGGTATCCGTTGATTTTAACGCCGTAATCGGCCCTAATCCGGAGCTATACGTCTTTAAAGGTATATAAGTAGGCTTGGACCCTATAAAAGTCGTTCCGCTATGGGTCCTTTTTCTGCCGCTGGCTGCCTAATTCGGTTACGGCCTATCGGGTTTCTTTGCCGTAGGTTAAGGTAATTCCCCGTTTTCCGTAACTTATTTTTGTTTTAGTAAAATATTTTTTTCCTTATATCTTTTGGCTTTTACCTTTCGGACGTTTTTTAATTCGTTTTTCGTTAACCGCATTAACTATTCCTTAATTCGCTTAAGGACGGCCGCGCAGTTTTCGTATTCTACTTAAAAAGGATCTTAACAGTTCGTATATTTAAGGGGCCGGTTATATTCGCTTTCCGGATATTAATCCAGCTTGTTTTTGTAATTATTATACCGCGTAACCCGTTAATACCATCCTTTAATGTAATACCCTTAGCATTTTGGGTTATATAACTCGGTTACCGGTTTTTTAATTATTAATCTAAATTATCCGCTAATATCAAAAAGCTTAAAGGACCTAATTAAAATTAAAAAAGATATTATCCAGGTTTCGCGGCTAGTTATAGGGTTAAGCCCGTACCTCGACGGTTTGCAGTTTATAAGCCGATATTTGGTTTATACGTAAACTTTATCATAAATAACGTCCTACGTATTAATAACGCGTTCCGAGTTAATATAATCCGGAAAAATATGCGGTACGTTCGGTACCGTATAAGTATATTATTATTCCGGTACTTAAATATTATCGGCGTTTGTAATTTTATTTAAGCGTTACTTTGCGTCCGGTTCGAAAAATATGTCCCGGATTTATTTGGTAGCTAATTTAATAAACCAGCCCGTATTCGTGGCCGTAATACTCGGAATATCCGGCAGCTGTAGCCCTAAATTTTCGAATTCCTTATATATAGCAATCCTTAACGTAAAAAGTTGTTCTTTATGGGCCCGCCGCTTTTCGTTTAAACGGATTAGGATTTTGTTATCCTCCTTATTAAAAAACCAAGATACGGTAAAACTGGTTTTGGTAATCGATTTGGCGATTTTTGCACCGTCATTCGGGTTAAAGCTATGTCCCGATTTGGCTATATTAACCCAGGAGACTTATTTATTTTTCGTTTCCGAACTGGTTAACTACGAGCTTAGCAGCCGTATAAGGGCGTAAAGCGTCCCGTTAAAAGTCGAAAAAACCGCCGTATTAAGGTAGCTAACGAACATTTCGACAAAAAATCTTGCTTCTACCTTATAATCCGTCTAATAATCACTTTTATAATTTTTAACGAACAAGTCCAGGTACCTAATTAAATCCTTAATAACTTATTTCTTAACCTGAATTTGTCGTTTCATTTCGTTAAGTCGGAAGGTAACAGCTAAAATCGCAATATCGGGTTAAAATCGATTGGCGGCCTTTCCGTTAATAAAGTTTATTACCGGAAGAACCTAAATATTAACAGGTTTTTTTCTTTTATTCCGCTATAACTATACGAGGTTTAAAAGGGTAAATGGTTTAAGCTGTTAAGTATATTAAGCCATGTCGTTAGGAACCCTAATTGGCTGCTATGGTATGGTAAGGGCTTCCATCTCCGTCGATTGCTAGTAGTTGCCAGCGATCGCGAAATTTTAGCCTTAATATTTTTGGCTCAGCTAGTAGCGAAGTCGCCAAGAGCGCCAAGAGTTAAAAAATTAAATGTAATATACGCTTAAGCACTAACAGCTCTAAACGCACGGATGAAATATAAAAGGAAAGGTGATTACTGCTAACATAAACCGTACGACTAGGTTTAATAGTTGATTAAACCCCTTAGCCGTTACACAACTTTATTCTTTATTAAAAACGGAAGGCCTTTTTAAGTTATTCTGTTATTTATCGGTTTAAGTTAAATTAAATCAAAATAATAAAGACGTAAAAACTTGAAAGAATTAGGGATATTATATATATATATATATATATATATATGTATATTAACATTTAAGCAATAGCAAGTCAAGAAACCGAAATATGGTTTAAAAAATAACTAAAACGATTTAATTCAGGTTTAAAATTAAACCGATATAAGAGACTAATACGCGGGGTTATGCGTAATAAAATATATAACTTATTGGAAATTATAAAATTTGAAACGTAATTTAGATTCATCTGTAATTGAGGAAAATAAGCTGCGTTAAGTTTAAAAATTAAAGAATTAAAATTAAATAATATTAACTACGAATTTTTCATTATCTAGAAGCGTGCTAGGAGGTGGGTAGCGCACCTCAGATATGGAAAGTTTACTTTTTGATCAGCATATATATGTTCCGTTGTTAAGTTATCTAAAGCTGTATGAGTACGACAGCTATCAGATATGAGGGATATCAGTTGTACTGTTATATTATCCTGGATACGTGTGCTGTTGCACGCGTATAGCGTTAAGTAGCTTAGCTACGGAACACGTATAGGCCGATTAATAGGTGACCTTTTCGTATATAGGGTACGTTACGCACTTCCTAGTTAATTAATATACCTTTTTAACGCCTTAAAGGTTTTACGGCGTTAATCGCCATACTTTATTACTTTTTAAAGCTGTATCTATTTATTTTATCTTTCTTCGGGCGATTAAATATCTGTGATTAATTATTTTGTTACTTAAAATAACGTACCATACGAGCGAGCGGTACACACAAGCGAACGGTACACTTTTTGGCATTCCGCGATAACAAACTTAAATATAACAACCACCACGCCAAAAATTAATTCAAATTAATCGGATTCTTTTTCGATAGACGTATCTACAGGTTTTTCATAAGTACGCTTATTATGTCCGGGCTTACCGCAAACGCCATACTTCCGTTCCTTCGTTTTAACCTTCTTGCGACGACTACCTTCAGCCGCTGTTGGCTGGGATTTTTTACCACCCCCTTTTTTCTCGGCCAGAAGAACTTGTCCTTTTTGTATAGTAAGTGTTCCTCCTTTTTGAAGACGTTTATTTTTGGTTCTTTGGTGTTTGTTAAAAAGATGGTTGGTTTCGTATAATTGGGCGGTTTCTTCTTAAAAAAGCGCAACTTCGTACAAAAGTAATAAGTTACTTTTGGTCAAAAGATTAACTGATTTGACCATTTTTGTCGGCGAGCTACCCTGGTGATTTCTGATTTTTCTTTACCAGTAACGTCCTTACTTCGTTGCTTTATGGATATTTTTAGGGGTTTTCGCGGAAGGGGGAAAAATAAAATTAACGGAGGTAAGCGGCGAGACGGTCGGCGTAGGTACGATTAAAGGAATTTCTAATTCGGAAAGGACGTTATTAGGATCGAATGGAATAAGTCCAGCTTTTAAAAATCCGGATTTGATGTTATCGGACGTTATGGCAGTTTTAAACGCGTTGTAGAAGCCGGCGAGAAAATTTTCTTTCGCGATATAAGTATGGTAACGTCGTATTAAACTTTCGATATAAAACGCATACGCGCGTTTTAAAACGGAAAAGCAAGATATATTAAAAGGTTAAAGTTGATAGGAGAAACAGGAAGGTATGTAAAGCGTAATAATGCCGTTATTCGCGTAATATCTTTCGAATTTTATCGAATAATGGCTTTCGTGGCCGTAGAGGATAAGGAAACGTTTTGTTCCTTTCGTACGCGTACGAATATATTTATCGAAATATTAAATTTATTTTAAACTTAATTCGTTTATTGTTTACTTATTATAATTAATATTAACCTTTTAATTAGCTGGTAATAAGTTATTACGATATTAGGAACTAAAGTCGGTTTTTCCCGTTAAAATAATAAATGGCGGTATAACTTAACCTTGCGAATTAACAGCTTATATAACTATAACCTATTTCCGATTGCTTTATTACGCCTATTTAAGCTTTTTACGTTTTTCGGCATCTATAATTACTAGACCGTATGTTATTAAAAACCTTATCAAAAAACCCGTTTTGTTAAAGTTATAAATATCCTTTTTTGCGATACCGTATTTTGCGATTATAACCTAAATAAGTTTAAATTACGTACGAAATACCTCCGGATTTTCGCATAATACCTTTTAATAATCGATTTTTCGATTTAAACGCGTTTTAAGCTTTTTTTGCCGACGAACAAAGTTCGACGCTTAGTTAATACTAACGCGTGTCGTAACGCGTTAAGTAAGGAATAAATTCGCAATATCTTTAACATGTTGAAGCCGGATAGGAAACGTTCGCGTATTTAGGTTAAGGATTTTTTCGATAATCGATTTCTTTTCGGTTGGAGTTAGGTTTCGCGAATTAGGAATAATATCGGTTCGGGCGCGTTTACCGTTAATTCGCGTACTTAAGGTAATATATGGAATATCGTAAGTAGAACTTAGCTTTTTATAACTAAGTTTCGGGTTTTTTTTTTAGCCTGAACGGTTAGGTTTATTTTCGGTTTTTTTGTATGTCGTTTTATATTATAGTTGTTAAAAATAAGTAATCAAAGTTGAATAGTTAAAATATTAACAAAAGTGTACCGCTCGCTTGTGTGTCCCGTTCGCTTATGTGGTACGTTACCCTTAAAGTTTTTTTCCGTTGGTTTAAACCTTTTTTAATATGTATTAATCGTGCAAGCTACAAAAATAAACAGAAGTTTAGGGCGCGCATTGATGCGCGCGCCTGCGAAGCGGAGCGGAGAGTAATACAAATGTTTTATCATCATTATTAAATTATAACATAAAAGGTGACTTAAATAAAACTTATAAAGAATTATATTATAATTAGACTTTTTTATTATCTTTTATAATTAATAATTATATATATTTATAGATCGTAATTCTATTTATAAAAATGCGATGTCGACATTAATGAACCGTAGAAATAATTAATCATCGTATTATATATTTAACGGTCCTATATTAGAACCGACTCTTAATTGTTAAATTAAGCGAAAATTAAAATAAAGTTTTATAATAACCTCCGTAAAAATAAGAATTTCGTTTCGGTTATTAAAATAATTATTATGTCTTATTTATTTACGCCTTATTTCATTATCTTTTAGAATAGCCTTATTATATGAAATCAAACACTGTTTTAATTAATTATATTATTTATAAAACGGCGTTAACGTATGATATAAGCTTCCCAAATATACGAGCTCTCCGGATTGTTTTTAGCACCTTGCAATAACAAAGCTAAATAAAGTAATTATAACGCCATAAATTTATTTTAACTAATCAGATTTTTCATTGCTAAATGTATTTACAGCTTCTTTATAAATACGCGTATTATGTTCGGGCTTGCTGTAAACGTTACATTTCCGTTACTTCATTTTAACCTTTTCCTGATAATTACCTTCAGCTATTATTAATTGCATTTTTCATTACCACCTTTCTTTTCGGCTAAAACAGTTTATCATTTTTATATAATAAATGTTCCTTCTTTTTAAAAGCGGTTTTTTTCCCGACGTCTATTAATAGTATGGTTAATTTCGCATAATTAAGTAACCTTTTATTTACGGAAAATAACTTTATATTAAGTTATTAAGTAACTTTTATTTAAAAGATTACCCGATTTACCGATTCTTATTGGCGAGCTGCCCTCGTAATTTCTGATTTCTTTTCTAAAAGACGTTTTTATTTAATTATTTTACAGATATTTTTAAACGCTTTAGCGGGAAACGTAAAAATGGAACCGGCGGAAATAAACGGTAAAAGGGTTAATATAAGCATAACGAAAAGAATATTCAAATCGGAAAAAACGTTATTAAGATCGAATAAAACAAGTGCAGCTTTTGCGAATCTAAATTTAATATTATCGGACTCTATAACAATTTTAAACGTTTCGGTAAAATCGAAAAGAAAATTCTTTTTTGCGATATAAATATGTGTCGCATGCAGGCCTATTGGCCTGGCACCCCTACACCACTTATGTTGAATTAGGACGGGGCTTATCGAAACTGGTGTATGTAGAACATCTTGACTGGTTGCTTGGGAAAAGGGATTGTCGGGTGTACCTCGGTTCTCTAGAAGACTACATATAAAAGTTGCCAGGTCAGAACTTTATAGACCGTCGCCGACCCACTGGATGTCGCTCCATTGGAGCCCACCGGCGAAACAAATAGAAGCAGCTAGAAACAGAGCTACAGCAAAGCTGTAGAGCTGCACCCATACTGCACCTTACACCACTTCAATGTCCTCTCCCCTGGTGTATTACAGCTTTCATACCATATAAGGGCCTTCGACCCTTACCTATCTAGGTAAAAGGATAAAAGTCTATTCTGTCCTAACCCTACACCATAAGAATAAACTGGTTCTACCTGAATTAAAGCCGCTACCGTAATAAATTAAACCTTTTTACCCTAAAATCACTTATAACCTTAATTATATTAATTATGCAATTTGTTCTTTTTAAAGATATATTTCCTTTATAACAAAATGGTCGAAATTATTACTTAAGGCCATTCGGGAAATTCTTACGAAACTATTAATAAAAATCGTAAAAAGCCTTATAACGAAACTTAAGCGATACCCTTCCGAATTCTTACTTAAAAACTGACCCATTTCAGCTTATATCTCTCGAAAATTAAAGGCCTAAAAACCTTGACCATTAAGCATAATAGCAAAAAAAGCACTATAACGAAAAAATAAAGCAATATCAATATAAACGCCTGAAATTATCAGCTTATCGAAAACCGTAAAAAGGAACCGATATTTTCGTTAAGGAAATTATTGCTTACCTTACGATTCGGATAAACCATTCAACTTAAAAGATAATCCTAATAAATCTTCCATAGATGAAAAAGAAAATTGGGACGATTTTAGGTCCGGACAAAATGCGGACCTAAAAAGGTATGTTTACTTCGACCATAATAAATTATGTTTCCGACTTTATTATACTAAATGGAAATCTTAAATCAAAAAATAGAAATTAATTTTAAAATACTTTCAGCGTACGTTTTGTAAAGGATACGCTAAAACTTTATTCGTACGAAATAATATAAAGTAAAGTTATAAAAAAACTTTTCAGTATACGAATTAAGTTTACGACCATCAATAAACGGACCCCTTTAACTTATAATTAAAAGGTATTTAAAATAGGGTTTAAATTTTACGTCCGATTATTCAGAAACTCAAAGACTAAGCTAATAAACGACCTAAAAAAACCACGATAAGAATTAAGCCAAAACCCCCGATAATTCGATTACTATCTTGCAGGTTTAAACAACCAGCAAACCACCTAAAAATTTAAAAAAGAATCGTGTAAAATCTTTATACGTTAAACTATTCCCTTTTTTTAAGCAACATATTATAAAATATGTAAATCACCTGTCCTAAAAACGAAATAACATAGTAAACCTAGCTATTTACCGCTAGGAGTTCCTGACCAGCATTAAGAAAAGAGACGAAAGTCCAGTAACCAGCCGAAAGCGCTAGCGAAAAAAAGACGAAAAAAACTTGAACGCCAAACGAAACCGTCCTAATGACAAAACCGATACGGAATGTTAACGAAATTCTTCTCCTAACTTTATTCGAAAAGGCCGTAAAAGCCAAGAAAAATGAAAGTTTTAAAAAGGCTGAAAGAAACTTAAATTTTACCAAACCTCGTAATAATTATATTAATAACAAGGCTCCGAAATTAAATGATTAACAAAAACGACGTTTTAATTTACGTAACGACTTTACTTACTTTAAATACGAAAAAATAAAACATATTTAACGTTATTCTCTAAAAAAGTTCGAATTAGAAAACGGGTTAAGGATTTAAGTATAGTAATTAAACTTAGGCCTAATTTCCCTTTTTATTCCTATTTTACGCGTTTTTCGTACCTTATGCACGGTTGTTACCTTATTAAAACAAAGACTTATATATACCTACGTTAATTTAAATTCTTATGTTATAATTATTTTAATTAATTACAGTTTTACTTCAAAGTATAAACTAACGAAAGGCTCTTATCGAACTGTGAATTTAAATATATTTAAAGATATATCTCTTCTTATATGTGGAATTTATTAAGTTAACTTAATTCTTTAAGAAAAGAAAGTAATTCGCTAAATTAAACGTCCTTATATTATTATTAACCGTAACCTTAAGAGAAATAAAGGCCTTATATTATTATTTAGGTAATATTGATAAGGTAAAGTATCATATTTACCCCGGCCAGAAATCAATGATATTATCGCATTTATATATCATCTTTCGAATTACTTTTTTTAAAAGCTTTTTCGGAAACCTACAAAAACGGAACCTCCTGCTATATTAGTATTACCTTACTTAAATCGATATACATTAAAAAAAACCTAAGGTATTATGGCTTTTAAGCCTACTATTATTAAGGACCTCTTTAAAATTATTTAAAGCTATATAGCAATTTTTAATACTAATAACGTAAGTACTTTACCTAGACAATGAAAAGCTAATTATACGATCGACCTTATACTTAATATTAAACCGCTTTATTTTTTATATACAGCTTAACTTATAATGAGTTATAGGAATTAAAAACTGAAATTAACTAAATAAAAACTTATGGCAAAATTAGGACATTAACTAATTCTATTAAAGCTTTTATACTTTTCGTACTAAAAAGTAAAATAAAAGGTTACATTTATATATAGATTACCACGGACTTAATAAAGTAACGGTTAAAAATCGCTATATTCTCTCTCTTGTTTCGGAATTGCTAAACCGTATCGTAAAACTAAACGTCTTTTTTAAGATTAATCTTAAAAGTACTTATTATCGAATTCGCATTAAAAAAAGCAACGAATGAAAAACCGTATTCCGCACGCGTTATAGATATTATAAATTCTTAATCTTAACTATAGGATTAATTAATACATCTGTTAGCTTTCAAAGCTACATTTATAAAGCCCTTTAAGGCATTTTAAATCACTTTTACATTACTTATTTCGATAATATATTAAACTTTTTAACAAATAAAAGGTTTTATACGAAATACCTACGAAAGGTAATTAAACGACTTTAAAATATAAACCTTTACGCCAAACCTTTTAAATATTAATTTTATCAACCTTTTATCGAATTCCTTAAATACGTAATCTTATAAAACGGAATCTTTATAAACCCGGTCGGGGTAAAAACTGTCTAGAAATGGCCGGAACACGAATTTATTTATGCTATATAATAATTTATTAAGTTTTACAACTTTTATAGCCGTTTTATTAAAATGTTTTCTCGAATTATGGCTCCTTTAAGTTGCTACTTAAAAAATCATATATTAAAAAAAGAACCCGGATAAAGCTTTTTACATAAATTAGTAAAAAAGGTGTTTTAAAACCTTATATCTATATTTAGCAAAGTACTTTTTTAATATATTTTAACTTTAAAAAATGAATATAAATAAAAACGGACGGCTTAAAACATGGCATATTTACGACTTTATTATAAAAAGAATTGTTTAAAAAGGAAGCACCTGATCGCATTTTAATTACGAAAGTTTACCGATATAAAAATAAATTACGGGATACCCGACCGGAAATGATAACCATTTTAAAATCTTTCCGATATTAACGTTATTATCTTTAAGTAATAAACATACCGTGAAGGTTAAATTGGATTCTGTTAATTCGCGAAATTTTATAAGTATTTTAAAGTTTAACGGCAAATAAACCCAATAATATATATTATTTACGCCGTTTTATTTTATAATTAAATGTTAACTCGAAAGATCGAAACCCGGTTAATTTAACCTTGACGTATTTTAATTATATAGGAAAAAAGGTGAATAATTGAATATTTTACCTATATTCGAAAAACTGTTAGCAGTAAATTTTAAATTATCCTTAATATATTTCGAGCCGAAAATATTAACTAAGGGTATTGTTACAGAAAAGACGCCTAAAAACGTAGAGTTTTAATTTATGTAATTACGCGTAAACGGGCGTAGATAACGAATTAAGATTTAATTTAACAAAAACCCGTAACGGAATTAAAGGACCGTAATTAATTACCCACTTAGGCCACGTTTTTCGATTTTATTCGTATAATTTAAAAACATAACCTTAAATATAAGCAGATTTAATAAGGATTCATTTATAATACCTTTATAAATTTGTAATGAAATATTAATATCGAAAAACTAATCCGATATTAAAATTGATTATATATTTTAAGCGAAAAAGGTATCCATTATTAAATCGTAAAATTATATTACGACGACACTTTTATGAATTATTTGGGGATAAAGAATACTTAAAAACGTATCGAATAGTCGTACTTTTAGCTTAATTTAAAAAAGCATATACGAAATAACGTTACGGACTGTCTTATTTGCTTCGAAAATAAACCGAAATATTACCGGTTTTATGGCGAATTACAAACGTTATTTATATTCTTATTATTAATAAAAAGTTAGTTATAGACTGTATTATTAGATTACGTTTAATTTAATATTAAGGCCATAAGATTAGCGTTATGTTAGTAATGATAAAGAGGTTTACGAAAATAACTTTTCTTTTTGTAATAATAATAATTATTATTAATATTATATTTGTTAAATTATTTTATCGAAAAATCGAATAGTATTATAGACTTTTTACGCAGGTTATTTTTAACCGAAACTTAACATTTATTAATGTATTTTAAGGGGAATTATACTATTATATTAAAATTAAATAAAGGCTTTCAATAACGTTTCATTTCTCCCTTGATAATGAAATTGAACGGATAAATTAAATATTTGAAAGGAATATCCGTTATCTTATAAAAAGGTAATAAGTAATTTAAATCTATATTATTATCTAAATTACTTTTTGCCATTAACCTTATAATAAATACTATTATAAAAGAGTTCCTTTTAAAGCATTATATTAATATAAACTCGAATTTAAGGTCTTTTTCGAAAGTTTAAAGAACTTTAAAAGAATCTTAATAATATACGGTAAAATTTAAAAGTTTAAGGAGTTTCGAAAAAGAGTCAGCAAACAGTAACGAAACGTTACCGATATATAAAAGGTATTATAACAATAAATACAAAACTTTCGCCTTTAAATTAAAACAGATAATAAAGTTATTTACAAAAAACTTAAATATTAAATACCGTAAATTAATTCTAAAATATATTAAGCTATTTCGTATTATTAACAACAAAAACTTCCAAACGTACTGTCTAGCCCTTTTTTAATAATATAACCGTTTATATCTCATTTTCCTTATCTAACTGCTGGAACCGTAAACGGTTAAAACGAATTATTCATTAATAATATCCGAACTAAAAGAAGACAAAAAATAAAAGATTAAAAATATTATCGAATAATAAACCTTTTAAAAATAGTTCCATTATAAAGTGAAATAGATATATGAACCTTTTAAATATAATTAATAAATTAATAACGAGGATATAAAAAACGAGGAAATGGTTATTAATAAATATAAGCGGTTATGAAGATAATAAAAAGATAAAAAGATTCCTTATTATTTAAAAAATGATAAATCATTTACGATATAAATTTAAAAAAAACTATAAAACCTTAACGAATACCTATATAAACCATGCCATTCTAACTCTATAACATTAAAAATCGAACCGAGTTTTTCAAAATTAATAATTTTACATTTTATTAATCGGCCATACTATGAGAGCCCGAACTTACCCCGAAACATAGCCGAATTAGGGAGTAAAATCGTATATATCGTTATTAAAACGAACTACCTTTTAATCCTACTTATTATCCTAAAAGCTTTCCAAACTAAAGTCGGAACCTTCATCACTACGGCAAAAAGCTTCCTTAATTTGGCGTAAAAAGGTTACGTAAACCGTAAACTAGGGAAAAAAGCCGTAATTCTCGGGTAATAAACGCGGAAGAGTTTAATACTGAGATGCTATCTTTTTAATAATAAGTTACTTACGTTAATTACGGGGTAAAATCACCGAAATATTAGAAATATTTATAGCAAAAGGCATTAAAACCGCCTAACGAAAAAAAGTAAGGCGCGACGATCCGCAACTATTAACTAATATTCGTTACAAATAAATTAAAGCCGATAAAAGATTAACGAAACGAACTCGGAAAAGGCGAAAATACGAGGCGATTTATCTCCGTAATACCGACCTTACCAGTTACACCAAACTTGACCCGGTAAGTAAAGAATAAGCAAAAAGAGGCTTACGTAAAGTATTATTAAGGGGCGGCGAAAAGGATACGTTAATTAATACCTATACCCTAAACAAAGTTATCGTCATCATCGTCGTCTTATTAATCGAACAACTCGATCGACGATTTAATAAACTCCTAAAAGCGGAACACGTTAAAGGCCGTAATAATAAGGTACTTAGGGACGACCGAAACGTTCGTAAAATGGGTCTGTATAAAGGACGAATCAACTTATAAGTTCGTACGTATCATAACCACCAAAATAGCTTATGCAAGTAAAAAAATCCGGAAACTTAAATTTACAAAAAATAGAGAAAAGAAAATTTTTATAAGAACGGAATGTATTCTTAACCTTACCGAAACAAAGACGACATACGTTCATAGCAAAAACGCGAATAACGTTTTAAGGACCCAAACTATAACGGCGGTTACGTATCTTTTTAATTTAACCGCGAAAAGGTATAATTATAAAAAGGCTGATAGTCCAGAGTTTCATTAATTACTTCGTTTATAAAAAGTAAACAGCTACGATTAACAAGGTAACCGATTAAAGGAACTAATAACCTGTTAATTAAAATATTAATTATTAATTTTTTTACCCTTTAATATGATATACCTATTAATTAATTACGATAAGGCTTTAAAGCATTTATGCATTTTCCCTTCATTTCGCAAATTACTTAATCTAATCCGGTCTTTAAAAAGTTATTATTTAAGCAGAAATATAAATTACGACCACGCCTTAATAATTAAGAGGCTCGAATAATAATAAATGGTTGATATAATGTACCGTATAAATGGTTAGGAAATATATATATAATTATAAAAAAACGAGCCGAACTATATATTCTGTAAAGCTAACTTAATTACCCTAAGTATAAGGATTCGATCGCTAAAACCGTAAAATAGGACAAAGCTTAAAAGGATAAAAAAAGGGCTAAATAACGGAATAAGCTAACGAAACGTTCAGGACGAAATCTTATATTAAGGAAGATGGAAAATAAAACGCGCAAGCGTTAATTAAATTAATTAATGTATTTTATATATTTTCTTTACTTATGGCGTTAGGAATCAATTGCGTTAGCATTTATTTCGTAAGATAAATCGAAAATAATTTTATTTCGAAAAAGAGGGTTAAAATGGCACAAGGTATAAAGCCGGGTACATAGCTTTGCCGATCAATTAATCATCACTAGTTATATATTTCTAGGAGTTCATTTTTCGCTAGGCGCAACCCTAAAAAACCAGATACTTATTATCGCTTCACATATTGAATTGGGACGGGGTGATTTGGTCCTGATCAGTGCATATTTTATGGGAGTGTCACGATTGAGCCCGCGGTTCAAGAGATAATAAAGGCAACGCAAACTGTATTGTGTGGTGTTGAATTTATGTATGAAGCGATGATAAGTGTCTCCTTTTTTTGGGGTTGCGCCTAGCGAAAAATGAACTCCTAGAAATATATAACTGGTGATGGCTAATTAATCGGCAAAGTTATGTACCCGGCTTTATATCTTGCACCATTTTAACCTTCCTTTTTTAAGATAAAATCGTCCTTAATTTATTTTAAGAAATAAATGCTAACGTAATTAATTTTTAACGCCATAAATAAAGAAATATATTTAAAACATATTAATTAATTTAATTAACGCTTACGTAATTTATCCTTTATTTTCCTTAATTTAGGATTTCGTTTTCGACGTTTCGCCAATTTATCCTATTATTTAACCTTTTTTTTATTTTTTTAAACTTTATTTTAATTTGCTTTTTTCGCGATCGAATTTTTATATTTAGGTTAATTAAGCCAGCTTTACGAAAAATATGATTTAAGCCGTTTTTTTATAATTTAATATATATTTTCTAACTATTTATATAGTATATTATATTAACTTTTTATTATTATTCGAACTTTTTAATTATCAAGTGATAATTATAATTTATATTTTAGTTTAATTAGTAACTTTTTAAAGGCCGGATCGGATTAGGTAATTTACGGAATAAAAAAAAAGCATAAATATTTTAAAGGCTTATCCTGGTTAATTAATAAGTATATAAAGTTAATGGGTAGGAAATTCGATAATTAATATTTTAATTAGTAAGTTATTAATTTTTTTGGTCGGTTACTTTATCGGTCGTAATCGTTTACCTTTTATAAAACGAAGTAACTAATCGGATTCCGGATTATCGGCTTTTTTTGGATCGTCGACTTCTTTTTTCTAATAATAAAAATAAAGATTTTCCAAGCCATAATTTTATAAGCTTTTTAATGTTATCATTACCTGGTTTTAAACTTAAATACCTTTTAATTATGTTAATTATCTTAAATTTCATAATTATTTCGTTTTATTTAATTCATTCGTTTAGGTTATTATCTTCTTATTTTAAAAGGTTATACGTAATAATATAAAATATATACATTATTTATAAACCGCAAATATAATAATTAACCTAAATAAATATCTTTACAATTATTATACGGGCAGGGAAATTATTAAGCTTTAACTTTATTTAAGCCTTTCGATATAATTATAATAATAATTAAATATGGTTAACCGTAAAATAAGTATCAAATATTAATAATCGACGTTTTAATCAGATATATAAGATATTAACCTAGTAACCTTTAAGTCCCTTATTAATTTAGAGTTTAATATAAATAATAAACCAAATATATTTTAGGTTTATATTTCTAATCAGTTTTATAATTTTATTAAAAACATATCGGGTTTAGCAGTTAAGAACCATTTTACCGGCTTTAATAATAACGGTTAAAATATTTTGGGATATATTTAAGGCGATTAATTATATAAAGGTAATAATATATTAAAAACGTAAGTAAGTATAATTTATCAAAATTATAAATATTTGCCATAAAGGAGCTGCTATAAAGTTATGCCATTTTTTACTGATTTAATAAAAAGGTAAGGTAATATCTTTTTATAAACGTTTACCGTTTTAAATAAACGGATAAATAAGGATAACTTAATCAAAACGAACTTTCGAGATAACTTATTAAATAAAATAAGCAATAAAACTATTATTATGTATTTTACGGAATAGTTATATTATGTCATCTTTTTCCTATATTAATATGTTGGCGATCTGGGCGAATTTTCCGAAATCCGACGTATTTAGTTTTTTAAAGTTTCTATCCTTATTTTGGCTAATACGCTTTTTAAATAATGATATGGTAATTATGGATAAATTAATTAAGATATTAAAATGTGGAAATAATAATAATTTATAACTTAAAGGTTTAAATAATAATCAAGGATATACGTAATATATAAGTATATATATATATATATTTAAATATGTAAATATGTAAATATTAAAATATTAAAATTAAAGTTATATAAGTACACAAAATCATTAGGAATTAATAACAACTTAAATATAAAATTAATTAAATATAATAAAGTTAATATATTAATCTTTTAATCAAAAAAGGTATACGTTAAAAAAATGCCAAAACATGCCGTCTGATATTATATAAAAAAATGTCATTACCGTTACGTACTTTGATTAATTATTTGTACCTATATTTCTTTTTTTTTATTACCATACCAACTTTTCCCTTCCGATTATATCTTTTAAATAACATAAAACTTTAATACCTTCTTATTTATTCCTAAAGTACTTAATTAATATCATTATCATAAATTGCCGTTAATCGTTAAATTCTTACAGCACCTTAAAGTCTCGTAAAAATGCAAATTTTAACAAATTAATAAATTTAATAAAAAGATTATCCATTAAAAAGTTACCCGGTCCAGGTAATAGGTAATCTGGTAATACTTAACCTACTCCTTCCCGTATTAATCGGAACCTCCGTAATCTCGATATGATTTCCGCTATTTATCGTATAAATCTAATAACTTCAAATTCGTTATTATTTTTCAAATTTTTAACTAAACGTATCGATAAGGCTTTAATTATTAATTAAGTGATTAAGCCTTTATATAACCCTAATAATATTTATAAGCCTCAAAATTCTATATACCGTTAAGCGCCTATTTATAACTTGGTTCCTACCTTTTAATATAAGTACTGTAATATTACGGTTTTTTAAAATTATTTACTTCTTAAAACTTTTATTATAAATAATTTATTATTAAAAATACCGTATTTATTATTATCGAATATTATATTTTTAATCAAATTATTAACTTCGGAACCGGATTTATTTCTGGGTATTATTAATTAACGATTAATTAATCGTAAATTAATATTTTTAACTTTTTATATACCTATTAATCCTTAACTTCGTGTTATAACTTTATTTTTAATTTCGTTAATTTCAATAGGATTTCGGATTATTAATCCGGTACCCAGCTTATTCTTTAATCTAGGTTTATCCTAACTTTTTAAAATTAAGCTTAACGATAAAAACGTAAAACCAAATTTTAAAATAATTAAAACCGTATCGAACGTATAATAATAAAACACCTTAAAGTACGTATTATTTTTATTTAATATTTATTCTAAAAAAATAATACTAATTAAATATAAATATTTTGAACCATATTAATTGACATTATTAATAACCTTATTAAAGGTTGGTACCATAAATAACGAATTATTAGGAAAAACTTTTAAGCTATAACGGATACTTAATTTAATATTATTATTATGCTAGCTAATTAAAAAAAAAAGCTTTTATCATATCCTATATACGTCGAAATTATTCGGGGTAAATTTATAAAGTTATTTATAAACTTATTATCCAAGGATCTTCGGTATATTATTAGCTTATTTATTTAAATATTTAAAATATTTAACCTAATTTTATATAAATTATGCAAATAACGATATAAAAATTTTAAATAACCTAATTAATATGGTATATTCCCATTCTTTAAGTACTAATTAATTCCCGGATTTTATAAAAGGTTTTACGGTAGTTATATCGGGTTTATTAAAGATTATAAATATATATTCCGGGATAATCGGTTTAATTATTTAAAAGTTAAATATTTGCGGTTTTTTTCGGTTAAAAAAAATATCCGTCCAAAGGTTTATCTAATTATTAAAATATTCGATAAGGGTCGCTTTCGTTTAATAATTAAAGAATATATTTCTAATTTTCGATACTTAATAAAAACTCGGTCTTTTAAGTTTAAAGGTATTAATTAATTATAAAAAAGTATAAGTATTATATAAAATAATCGTCAGCAAGGTAATAAAAAACCAAAAAGAAACCTTTTACTTTTAATTTTTTTTAATTAATTACGTTAATCTTTTCCGTTCGTTTAATTAATTCGCCTTAGGTATCATACTATCGTTTACAACTGCGTAACCTTTTAACCGATTATTAGGTATTCAACCTTTAATATTAATTCTTATAGGCTTTAAAATTTTAAGTTATTAATTTTTAAGTAATTTAATTTCCGTAATATTTAAAATATTTAACATAACATCTTTTAGTTAATCGGGTAATAACCTTATTTAATTATTTTTATATAAGTTTATCGGCTTTTAATATCCTTTCTTATCTTTTATAAATTACTTTAATTTATTAATAAAAGAAATCCTTTATAACTTCGTTTTATTAATTTCCTTTAGGTAATAAATACCTTAATTACTGGTCTTATTAATTAGGTACGGTTTAATTTAACGGTACTTTAATTTTATAGCTCTGGATATATTAATATATCTTAATATGTTATATAAAAATATTAGGTTATTTACTTATAAAAGTTTATCTCTTATTTTATTTTTATCTTTTTCGTTTATAAGTTTAATAACCTTAATTATATTTTCGGCCTTTCTTTTTAATAATCGAATTTTTTATATAATTAAATCTTTTTTATAATATCAGGATTTTAATTTATAATACGTTAAATCGGTAGTATTATTTCGATTAATAAAATTACTTTTTAACCGTATAATAATTCGTAAAAACTAAGACCATAGCTTTTGACGGTTGTGTTATCGGCGAAGATCATTTTCGGCAGGAGCTTAACCTAATTTTTGCCAATATTATTTGTCGTTTTTATTAAACTTTTAACGATCGGGATATATCTTTTGTTAATTAAACCTTATCGCTAGATACTATACGTAGCTTTAATTTTCCTTTAAATTTTAAAAGTATTATAAGTTTTAATAACTTTGCTTTTGTTTTTAAAGCTTCCGTTTATCTTAATTTTAATCGAAATGCCATATTGATAAAAAATATGTTCGTTTAAAAACGTTTTAATTGCAATTAATATAACTAAACGCAAAGCTTTAACTTTTAGGTAACCGGATAATTCGTATTTAGCCTCGATAATAACCTTATAACCGTTATTACTGGGTATAAATTATATATCAATTATCTAAATAATAATTATATTAATAGGTTAAAAAAGCCGTAACTTTTTTCGAAACGCTAATTAACAACTTTTTGGTATTTCGGATACGTAAATACCGCTTTTCGAATTTGTTTATATATTCCATATTAATAATAAAAAGTTGCTATATGCCGATAGGTTAAATCTCGTCCTTTATGGCCGTAATCCTTATGACATTACCTAATTATCGTATATTACTTTTGTTAATTATTAACTACCTTACGGGTACCGTATCGCTTATTTACCTTACGCCAGAAAATCCCGTTCTAAACAAAATAATTTAAAACCTCGGCTTTAAAAGTTGTTCCTTTTTTTTTTCGGAACGTTTCATAATCGATTAAGAAAATCTAATATCGTTAAAAATCTCGCATATTTTTGTAACTTTTTAAATTAATTTCCAATAAAAGGTTTTTATTTTTAATTAGTCGTAATAAGTATCGTAACTATACCAGTTAAAATAAGATTAAGCCGAATAACGTTTAGCTAAATATTAATAAAACTATTAATTTTTCCTTTTTATTAATTATTTAATGCGTTAAAAGCTTTAAGTAGCCTTTTCGATAATCCGTCGGCGGCTATGTTTTTTTTACCAGGAATATGCTTAATTTCGAAATTGAATATCTTTATCCATATAATCTAACGGGTAAAAAGTACTTTTAGTAAAAAACTTATCGAATTATTAATCTGGGTTATTAATATTTTAACGTTAGTTTTTAATATAAATTGGACTTTATAAATATGGTTTCGGAATCTTTTTAAGATTTCAAAAACGATTCGATATTTTAACTTATTAACGTCGTAATTTAACTTAACGCCTTTTTAAGTACCATTTTCGAAACGCGCGGGATATTCGATTTTATTAATTATTTATCCAAAAATGCTTTTAAAGCTTCGCTTACTTACGTTTATCCTTATAATAATTTTTCCCATTATAAGGTTATAATTTAAGGTAATTAAAGTCGGGATTATCGTAATTATTTTCTTAACGCTTTTTATCGTTTTATCTTAATTAAAACCCTAAATAAAAAGTTAATTTTTTCGAAGTAATTTTCTAAAAGGTTTAACCTTTATGGCAAAATACGTAACAAAAATCCGATAATAAATTATAATACCCAAAAAAGCTTTAATATTCGAAACGTTTTTATAAAGCTAAATTTTTAAAATATTTTCCATTTTGGTTATATCTAGGCGATAACCATTTGTTTTATAAAGAAATCCGATTATAACTATAATTTCCTGGCACCATTAAAACTTTTTTATATTAATCGAAGCATTAATAAGCTTATAATTAAGTAAGGTTTTATTAATATTAATAATATCCTTATAAACAAATCGCCGAATCCCTAAAAAAATATTTTCGTTATCGTATCTTATTTTTAGGCCTTTAATTCCAACGTCGTCGACAAATGGGCGAGCTATGTTAAGCATTAAATCGTTTAAAATCCTCCCGACCATACGATAAAAGTAAGCCATAAAGTTGGTAAACCCTATAGGTATACTAATATACCTAAATAGTTTTAAAGGTATCGCGAAAATAATCAGATTTCTTCTAGCCGGGGTTAATATAACCTGATCATAACTTAAGAAAAAATCTACCAAAATAATTAAAAAGCATATAATAAAGTCCGCGGAAAATTCGTCGTAATTTTTTAGCATAAAGGCGTTTCGTAAGGTAATAACGTTTAGTTTTATCGCAAAATTAATTAATCGTAGTTTATCATTTTTTTTTTACATAAGGAACTAAGCGTTTTTATACGCGGTACAAAATTATTCGAATATTTTTTTTTATATTCGTACTTATAATATTTCGATTAATTTATTTTTAAAGTTAACCGGTATAATTATGCTCTTAGTTTATTACGCCTTATAAGGATTATTCGGATCTTATAGTTTGGTACGATATTGGATTTAATTTTGTTATATTCCTGCTAATCCTAGGTTAAGGTAGCCTTTTTGTAAAATAATATCTTTTTAAAAAAGGCTTTTTCCGTACGGGTGAATTTATCGCCTAATTAATCAAGAATAACGTCGGCCCTTTTTTTTGTAAGTCGGGTCCCTTGTAGTATGGTAATAAATTTAGGGAATAAAGTAGCTAACGGAGTACCAGGTTTGTTAGGTTTCTTTTCGCTTTAAATAATAATTCGCTAAGCCTTCTTAAACTTTTTGGCCTTTTAATCTGGGTTTTTAGGAGGTACTAATTTATCGGGTGGTATATTATTAACAGGAACTACCTTTTTTTATTTTGGCTTATATATCGTATTAATTTGTACGGTACGGTTTTTATTAACTTTTTTTCGTATCTTTTCTTACAAGATTCCGTATAGAACGTATGCAAGTTCTTTATTATTAAATTATTTTAATATCGTATTTCCAAGCTTTAGCTTGTTTTTTATGGCTTTTTAAATAGTTATCGGGTCCTGATTAAGATAGGTGTTATTAATTAAAAAGATATACGGGCCCGTAACGTATTTATTTATTTTTTCGCTTATAGGCCTGTTTTCGTTAGTAAAACGGCCTATAGGTTTACCGGCTTTTTTTTTTCTAGCTTTTTTTAACGCGGATATTATAAGTAACCCTTCCAGCTGGAATTAACGGGATAATAATCTTTATCGGACTAAACTTTAAGGTTTTTTCCATTATTTCCGGGTCCATATTAAGTATTATTTTCGATTTGGTTATAAAGTTAAATCCAAATATTAACGGCTATGCGGCGAAATGATCGTTAACGATAAATATACGGATACTAATTAATCGGGCAGCTAACCAAATAGGTATTTTGATAATATTTTCGAATAAAGTTTTTTTTTGCGAATTAAAGCCTATAAATAATATTCGTATCTATCGTATTGTTAATTTATATCGCTTAACGTATAAGGCGATAATAACGCTCGATTCGGCTTTTATATTAATAATTCCATTTATTAGGTTTTTACCGTTTTTATAACCTACCTTAACTATAAATTTAAATAACGGGGTAATATATTTAACCGGGTTACATTATTATACCGATAAGACCTTTGCTTTTTGTTAAGTTTTTGGTTTATACCCAATATCTATGGTTAAAATCCTGGGGTTTTTTTTTGTTTTTGGAGATTCGGATTTTCTTAATTTAGCCTTGGTTATCTTAATCGTTTTTTTGCTTTTATAATTAAGTATCTTTAAAGTTTTAGCAACCATAAAATTCTTAAAAGCTTTGCCGAAATTTAGATAAACCTTTATCAATTCCGATTAAATAATTTCGAACTTTTTTTTAAGATTTTTACGGATTTTCTTTTCCCAAAATTGAATAATATGTTTATCGATTAGGCCTTTATAGTTAAAAGTGTCATTAGTTTAGATAGTATTGTCTGCTTACGTAACAATCGGTATCTAGGTTATATTATTCGTTTAAATTACGTTATTTGCTTAAACGGTTAGTTCGATATTATAAAATAAGGGTTTATCGTATATTAAATTATTATTATCGGTTTTATTTTTTTTCGTTCCGTTATTAAATTTTCTTTTTCCCTTTTTAACGCGCTTAATTATTATAACGCTAATAAATACGGCAGGTTGATCAGAATTGTCGACCTCCAAGGTACGGATTTCCTCCAAATATTAGGTACCTTTGCTTTCGATAGGGTTATTCCATAGCTAGTTACGTAAGGGTACCTTTTTATAAAACGGCTTTTCGTTTTTTCCGATAAAATAAGTTATATTAATCTTAATTATACGGTTTTAATTAATGGCAAAATCCTGTCAAAACGGCTTTAAAATTTGTATAAACTTCGAAGAATTAATAAAAATAATTAAGGTATTATCCGAATTAGTTTTAGGCGATTCCCTACCTTTATAAATATCGTTATGCCGATCAAAATATAACATCTTCTTTTTAAAGCAACTGGAAAAGCTTAATAAGTTATAAATTTATTTTAAGATTTTCTTCCAGATCGGAATTTGCTAATCGATAATTTGGCTTTTAAGAACCTGGGGAAATTATATTATGCCTAACGTAATTCGATCGTTAAGTATTCCTAAATAAATCGTATATTCGTTATCGTTAAGTAAAATTAATTCCGTATTTTTTATGTTCCCAAATAAACAGCATTTATTTCTGTTATATCTAGGTTTTAAATAAAACCAATAGGTACCATAATTAAAACTGCCATATCGTTCTTTTCGATCTGGATAATTACTTCGATAACCTTTACGATTTCGGTAACTACCTCGGCTACGGTCAAAGCTTAATTGATTAAAATTATCCGGTTAAAAACTTATTGCATTAATTAAAAGGTTAATACTATAATTACGAATTCAAGGTACCTTTTATTTTAACGGCACGTAATACTATAAATTCCAAGTAATTTTTCGGTTGCGTATTTCCTTTTTAAAAGCCTTTAAGTTTTAAATTTGTCGAACTTAAGCAATTTTTAAATCCTGTAATATATTGGTAATTTCGGATATTTAATTAATCCTATTCGCTAATATTTATCGCAATTAAAAACTTCCTTATCGTTATTATTTAGGTTATTAAATTAAATAAAGCCGGTTGTTATTTTTATGGTTAATATTAAAGCGGACGTTTCCATATTATCGGTTACGGCCTTTATATTTAAATAATTTAACTTTATTAAAAACCTAATTTTTAATTAATATCGACGTATTATCGTAATTTGTCGTATATAAATTTTCGAAGTTTATAAAGGAATTATTAAAATATTTTTCGAAATAACAGGCAGATAATCCTTTTAATAAGCTTTCCGTATATTCGTTTTTGTTAATTAGTTTTCCTTTTAATTTGGATTTTTTCATAATATCTTTCACCCTAGTAGCATATTTTAAACAATATTTATAAACTTAATTAAATCCATTACGTTAAGCTTATTTCGTTAAAATCCTTAATCAGACCTTAATAATCCGGATTTACTTTAAATCTTATAATTTAAAAATTTTCAAAATAAGCTTAATAATATTATCCCATCTAATAAGTCCTTTAATAACAACTTCAACTTGGTTTTTTATAATATTACTATCTATCCAAAAAAATAATTTAACGATTATTTCAAACTTTGTTAATTTATATTTTTTAAATAATTTGCTAACTTTTTTAAGTTAATCGATAACTTTAGTTCCAGAAAAACGAAAATCCGGAAAGGCAAATAAATCCGGGAAAATTACTAAAAACAAAAACCGGTTCATAAAATCCGTTAACAAACCGTATTTTTATTAATTAATTTATTTAAAAGCTATAACGTTTAATATCGGTACCGTAAGTTTCATAAATAATTTTAAGGATTTATAAAATTATATAATTTTTTATTTTTGCAAAGTTTTAATTATAATGTCAGGAATTATTTAAAAGCTTAAATCCCGTATAGGTTTTAAGGATTTAATCGGATTATTTAAAGGTTCCCTTTTATTAATTTTACTTTCGTAAGGGTTTTTTATCGATCGGTATTAAATAATAATATTTAAAGCAAAATTTTAATTTCTTTTTAAAATAAAGAATTTCGGTATAAATAAAAAGCCTTATTATCGTTTAATTTAGGTAATAATTTTAAAAAGCTTTAACGGGCTTTTAATAAACCTGCCAAACCTTATTTTAAATTAATTAAGTTTATTAATTTTAAGATTATTTAGGTTTTAAAGCGCCGGGTTAACGGGAATATATTTAGGTATAAGGTAAATAATTATCCGTAATGCTTATTTTGGATATACTTTCCCTTTTTTTTGTAATAAAAAAATAAGTAACTTTTTCCTTTTATTATTTATCGTAACGGTTTTATTTTAATTAACGTATTATCTTTAGCCTATATTAAATTAAGCCTTTTTTAGCTTATTTATTAATACCTTTATTATTAACCTAAATGCCTTAATATTAAGCTTAATTAAAAGTAATAGATTTTAAATAATACTTTTTAATAATAACTAAATAAAATATTATCCGATTAATGTTAATAAAGTTTAAAATATATTATTTATTATTTCTTTTTTAACTTTCGTATTATGTTAAGGAATATTAATTTTTTTTCGTATTTTTCCTTTCGTTCGTAATATTAGTAACTTTATAACCTTATTCCCTTTCTTACTTAAATTCGTAACTTATTCCATATCGTTAATGTTATCGTCGGTCCTATTATTTAATTAGTCAAAATCCGAATAGTTACGTCGCCAGCGACGTAATTATAATTTAATAACCTTAATTTAAAATATTTCGTAATTTTAATCTTATTACGTTAACATTTATATAACATAATTTATTTTTTAAATTACGTAATCGGTTAAAAATTTAAATAATTAGTTTATATTCCGAAATTGGTTATCTTTTGCGTTTATGCTTTTTTATCGTCTTTCGAATAAAGCCGTATCTTAAAATAAGATATTATAATCTTAACTTAATAACTTTTTTATTAATCGCAAAAAAGGTTATAACGTTATCGTAAAACCTTGTTTTTTTCTTAATCGTCGAGTTCGCGTATCGTTATTAAATCGTTATATTCGTAATCATAACCGTAATTATAATTAAGGTTACGTTTTAATCAAAACTTTATCCTTTCCGTTTAATAATCGGAAATCGTAAGTTGCTTTGGTAACTAATTAAAACCAGTTTTTTTTGCATTAGCAGCTAAATAAATTAGGACGGGGTAATTTGGTCTTAATTAATGCATATTTTATGGGAGTGTTACGATTAAGCCCGCGGTTTAAAAGATAATAAAGGCAACGTAAACTGTATTATGTGGTGTTAAATCCATGTATGAAGCGATAATAAGTATCTCCTCTTTCTGAGGTTGCGCCCAGCGAAAAATGAACTCCTAGAAATACATAACTGGTGATGACTAATTGATCGGCAAAGCCATGTACCCGGCTCTGCACCCTGCACCATTTCAATATTAATTCAACACGACACAATCCAGTTTACGTTACCTTTATTATCTCTTAAACCGCGGGCTCAATCGTGACACTCTCGTCAATTATACACTGATCAGGACCAAATCGCCTCGTCCTAATTCATTATACTATTATATCATGTCGTAAAGCTGTTAATCGTTAGCTTAGGCGTTTAATACTTCTCTGTTAAAGCGATATACGTTTTTTAGGCCCCTAGGGATAAATTGCTCTTCCCCTTAATCATCATTTTAAATGTCGCGAGAGCTGCTGCTTCGATTATTATTATTATTATTGCCTCTCTAATATTAATCTTTTTTAACTTTCTTTCCTTTGTTATTTTTTTCCTTTTGTAGCTTAAGGTAATCCTTAGTTAAACGCTCGTACTTGCCGTAATTAAAGCAAAGGGGGTTTCCGTTTTTAATCCATATGGGCTTATTACCTTTGTTACTGTTATTGCCCATGCCTGTATCTTTTTAAGCGTTATGGGATTTCCCGTTTTTCTTTTTATTGTTAGAACGATTATGGAATTTACTATTAAAATCGTGAATTAGTTGCTAAAAGAAATAATCCTTTTGGCGTAATATTAATTACAGAGTTTTATATTAGTTTGTTAGCGCGGTTCTTCATAACAGTAAGGAACATAATAAGATATTCCTTGGTTCCGAGCTTTATACTATAACCTTTACCTTGCCGAAGAAGCTTTTAAAACTTAGTAATAAACTGTATTAGGTCTTTACCGTCGTATATGATCTTACTTAGCTTTTTTTAAAGGGACTTTTACCTAGCTTTACTTATTACGGCGTAAGGCTTTTAGAAAGTTTTTAACATTTTCGTTTCTTTTTTCATATTTATGATTAACTTAAAGCGCACCTTTTTATAGGTTTTGGTGACAGTCTTAGCGAGGCGCAATTAATTTAATTGTTTCAGCTTTATGCCCTCCTTATAGTTAATCTTTTTAAATCTAAGATTTAACGCGTTACTCCAAAACTTCTAATTAGCCTAACCGAACAGGTAATTCTCCTTATCCGGCGTAAAATCAAGACGCTTCCAGCGAAACTTGCTATTTCCATGTAAGGGAATAGAAAGGACTAGCCACTCCGCCACATGATCCAAAAGATCAGCAGTTCCAACGCCAATTGGCGTTGGAAGTCCTTGTCCGCACTTAAGTAGGGAACGCCCCGGGGCCATTCCCTTACATTCCATTACCGGACTTCTTTTCCTTCAGGCGTACATCTACCTCGTTAAAGCTATTTAAGCTGCTAAAGGAACCGGATAAACTGCTGGGAGAATTGTTACGTTTTTTATTACGCTTCTTTAAAGGAACCTAAAATAAATCTAAAGATAAAAATAAAGATAAAAAATTGTTTAAATTATCAAAGTTATCGCTTACCGAATTCCTTTATTTAAATAGCTTTACCTTTTTCTTTCTTTCTATTTTAAAGGGGTTAGGTTTCTTAATAAATTACCTTCTCGGCTTTATTTCGCCTTTTCTTAAAGGGTTAATCTGTTTTACGTCGCTCTTTTCCATTATAACGGAAACTTCCTTCGAGTTACTTGCCCGCATTTCGAGCTAAGCGCTTTCCGACGCCTTAGGCGCCTTCGCTTATGCACTCGCATTCCGCGATTTACTTAGTTAAAACCCGTCCAGGAATTATATTATCATTTCGTTCAGTTGCATTATTAATTCTTTAGTTTTTCTGTTCTAGGACTTTATTTTTTTAACCTTTTTTTCTACCTGTAAATATTTATCTTTCCTTACTTTAATGTTCCATTTGATATTACTCAAGTTACTACCCAGGAATATATAAAGCTTATTTAAATCTAATTCGGGATGCTATCTTTAAATAAGTAAAGTCTTTAACCTATCTGCATTCGGCCGCTATTAATAAGGGAGTAAGTTATTTCCTACTAAAGATAGTTTCTATTTTTCCTCCTGCCCTTTCTTATTGTAATACTCTTCGGGTAAAGGTGCGCGCTAGAGAAAAGGGAAAAGGTTATCCTTCTGCTTTTAGCCTTTTATAAAAACGAAGCGTTTATCGGATAGGTTGCTAACTATTAACTTAGTAAGAAACTCTCTTAGGATACGGCGTTAGCCTGACATCGTTAACTGCTACTTAACTCTTTCTTGAATCGTTAGTTAAGCGGCTCTCTTTTAAACCTTTTGCTGTTTTTCTGATAATAACTTAGCTATTGCCGCTACCAGACTATAATTAACCACTTCGTATAATGTACTACAGTTATCAATAACTAGAAGATACTACTATGTCAACAGTCATAGTGATCAAATGCAAGAATCTGGCGTAACTCTCATATGTTGGTTCTATATGTTCTAGGCAAGGACAAATCTAGTCCGTGGGCAATCGCCCTTACATACATGATTGGGTGACAAAGGATCATCTGTAGACAAAGGGTGTCCCAGGCAGCACTCCTGCAGCCTAGGCCCACAAAGCCAGCTAGCAGGTAACACCTGTAAGCACTAATTGTCGACGTAAAAACCTATAACCCAGTATTTAATAAAATAAACAGATTACCTAAATTTCGAAAACGTTTAAGAATACGTTACAAATATTATAAATATATAACGTCTTATAAAGTACTTTTACTAACGATGAAAATATTAATAAAGATACCTTAATCCGTATTATCCGGCATTAATTAATCGTTATTATTAACCTTAAGCTAATTAATTATTTTTATAACCGATATAATTATTTTAACCTTTAATCCTCTTTATTCCTCCTTTAACCGTTTTGTCTTTTTATCGTTTCCGTACTTAAAACGCCCCGACGTAATATTTCAATTTTACGACGACGTGAAACTTTCTTTTATCTTTAAAACTCGGTTTAATTTATTAACGGCGGAATCAAAAAATATACGAACTTACTTTGTTTAAGTTTAAACGATTTTTCTTTTCTAATAGCTTTTAATATTCAAATAAAAAATCGAAAGAATTACAAAAGCTGTTATATTCCGTATAACGGGAACATTTCTCAGAATTAAAATAAACCTTATAAATAACGTTCTCGAATTAATAACTAAAATAAAATACCTCCGATTATATAGCGAAATTAACACGTTTAATTCGTTTCAAAAAGATAAATCTGTTATTACGATAACGTAATCTTTATTTCTTAATTCCACCTAATATAAAAAAGAAATTATAAAAAAAGCAATTACTGAAATTACTACGTAAATAGTTTTTAAGGGTAAACAGTTTAAAAAACGAAAACTTATATTATAACTTAATAAATCTGATAGCCGCCCGTACGGTCAGAAATAACGACAACTAACGTCTAATCTAAATTGTTAAGATTACGTAACGGGGTTTAACAGACTTAAAAGGTTAAAACCTTCGCACTAATCGAATTAAAAGACGGCTCGACGGATTCGACGAACTCGAAAATTCGACCTGGTCGAAGGGTATCGAACCAAGATTAAAATATATACGCTTATTACCTTTTTTGTAATTTAAATAACAGCAACTTATAATACGACTTAATTACTTATATTATTTTTAATAATCTACTACTACTAGATATAACTATCGCATATCTTATTACTTAATTTCCCACGATACTGCTGCTAACATAAACCTTACGACTTAGGTTTAATAGTTAGTTAACACCCAGCCATTACAGTAATAAGGTGCAACTTTTTTCCGTACTTAAATTTTGCATTCGGTAATTCCGGCCGACGGAATACGAATGTCGCCGGAATTGCTAGAATCTTTCCGAGTACAATAGATCACGGCCGGCGTAAAACCTAATTTTAAGGATAAAAGATCTATAATCCGCGGATATATTATATCAATAGGGTTGAACCGAAAGTATGAGCTAGAAACGGTAACAAGGTTTATATCATTGTTTAAGTTTTAAAAAAGAAATGTATTATTAATATTAATATAAGACGAAATAAGTATAGAAACTACATTTAAATTAATTACAAAATATATTTCTGACAATTAAAAAGTTTAAACAAATAATGCCGCATCTATTTATATATTTAAGGGGCTATAAATCAGCTTACATATTTTTAAAGCAATTTTTAAAAAATAAAAAAATCGAAATCGTAAAACGAATGATTTACCCTTTTAATATATTCTCGTACTGTTTTGGTTTTAAGCTCGAGGAAACTTTTGATAAAAATAGGCGGCTTCCGATATTTAAGCAGGTTCGCCGAAAGCTGGGGTTTCGAAAACCGTATCGCTGAAAAGGCGGTTATAGCGACGAAGCGAGAAACGCTGGAAATACATGGGCTTTGCTTTTTGGTGTTCCTTAATGATAAATAATGATCAAAACCTAGCCAATAATTCAGAGTTGCAGAAGGCCAGACAGCGATTTATCTTAATGCGAGCGAATTCCGGAACATACGAAAAGAAACGGATTTGACCAAGTCTTAATACGCAGGTGAGTTTCGAAGCAGGCCCTGCGCATATGTCACATTTCCGCTGTTATTAGGCCAGCCACTTCCACTCGCGTGGTGTCGGATACAGTAGCTCTAGGTCGGAAGGAATCGGCCCGTGTGTCGCGCTAATGGGTGGAGGACACAGGGGTGGCAGCTAATTTGTATGAGAGATCAATTCCCTTCTGCCCTGACGAGAGACAGTGAGCTGTTATCATCATCAGAATCAATATACGAATGAAGCTGCAACGAGGATACTCAATTTGCGTGTTCCCAGGCTGTTTGACATGTGGGCAAAATCGCGTTCATCTTCTATGCATTCTTCGCATGCGCAGGGGTCCAGTCCGAGCTGAGGCGGGTCTAGGCCTTAGGCTTTGCACTACCCACCCACCCACGCTAAAATTTCCACCCACGGGTACCCGTGGGTGGGTAAAGATTAGCGTGGGTGGTTAGCAGGGGTGCGTGGGGAAAATGAAATTACCTACGGATTAACCACCCGTAGGTACCTAAAATGTCGAATGGGTAACTACTTATGGGTATCCATTTTAAACTTTAATATTTATTATATAAATATAATCAAATTAAATTATACGAAAATTAAAAATTTTCTTAATTTATGTTTGCATTTAATTTCGTACTTTTTTAAGTATTAATTTTTCAATTAGAACGTTTAAATATTATACGTATAAAAACTAACCGTATATATAATACCGTATTAATTAACGTATTAATGGGCGTATTTATCCTAATAAGTTATTAAAAAGGTTTATGTCGTAATTATTCTTAAATTTTAAAACCTTACTACTATAAGTATTCCCAGTTTAAAAATGCGGGTTTTTTTCTAAATATTACTTCCGTCGGAAATATTTTTGTTAAAAAGGTACGCTTTTAAGAGATTGTCCTTTACGGAATGCTTTATTTCTAGGTTAAATTTTTACAGTAAAAAAGCCTTAACTTAAAAACGTTTAAAAGTATTTACCAGAAGGTTAAAGAATTCGTCCGAATTAAAGTTATTATTAATAGGTTTAAATGTAACCTCCGGTTTTTTGTTAATAAGTTTTTATTCGTTAACAGTTTATTAAGCTTATTATTTACCGCTGGCCGATTTAACGTTTCGTTTTTTTTTTCTATTTTATTCTGCTAAATTCGAAACTTTTTTAATATTTATTCGTATGTTTTATTTATAATATGGTTACGAATCTTCTGGGGTATTAGCTTATATAATCCGTTAATTTTACCGCTATCTCCGGGAATGTTAAATAAATTTATTAATTTCAAAATTCCGGTTCCGTAATAAACTAATTACATATTTCTTATTACTAGGGTAACGCCATTATTATAAATATAATATAAAGTTGCGGCTAAAGATAATTAATAAGTAAATTAATACCTATATTGAAAAGGAAAACGTATCGGTAAAAAGCGTAACGAAAATGGCTTTAATTATTTTTTGGAAAGTCTTAAAAGTTAATCGTCAAAATTTAAAATCTGTAAAGCTTGAATTTTAAGTGATTTTACATATAAAGCGTTAAAACGGGTCGTTTATAATGAACATTTAAGTAAATTTCTGATACCTTTTGATTTCCCGTAATGTAATAGCTGAAAAAAAAGTTAATAAAAATTCATAAAAAGTTTAATACAATTATTAAAAGAAAAAGTTAAAAGGGTTATAAACTTACTATCAGGACGGAATCGTTTAATGTTTTTAATTTGGCCGGTTATGTTTATAAAGGTTTTTTTAACTTTCGCCTTAAGTTTGGCTTCAGTTTTGGCTTCAGGTTTGCCCTTATCTTTGGCCGGGTATTTACTTTCGATACTTTTGGCGGTCGAAGTCAAGCGTTTTGGCTTTAAAATTAAAATTAGTATATTAATTAATATATCAATTAATACGTTGATTAGTACAGGTGATAATTTACGAATATTTATACTCGCCATAACAGTATAATTAATTAAAAGGACGTAACCGTAAAAGAATGCAACCGTAAAAAGGTTTACGGTATATTATGTATATAATATACGGTATGTTATATATTATATATATAATCAATAAATTAGGTGAAGTTATAACGGTAATTATATAAGTTTATTCTTTTTAAAAACTTACTATATAATAATAACTTAATAGGTTTACTTTTGGTAAAATATTTTTAGTAAAGGTTTTATAAAATTACGGAAATTTTATTTAATAAAATGTTTGAAAGTAATTTTATAAAAGATTACTTAAAAATAAACTCTATTTATTTAAATTACTGGCTATGTGTAAATTAATTAATAATACGTTTACTTTTCGTCGGTATACGTCTTTAAATAAGTTACGTTAACTTTTTAAGATTAATATAACGTTTCCTTTTCCGTTTTCGTATTAATTTAATAATAACGTTTTTAACCGTCGTGTATCTTTTAACGCTTAAGTTAATTAAGTATGAGGGTAAGTTAAAGTTTTTAATTACCATAATTTAATTACGAATTTATTACTTTTGTGAAAAACTAGTTGTGCCTAGGGTTATCTTATAATCGATTTAAGGCACGGCTGGTTAGGAAACGGGTTGAAAAATATTAATTTCGTTAACAATGAAAGCAGAGAATATACCGTTTAAGTTTTATCTTTCCGGAAATTCCCTATAACAGGCCTTTTAGATTTCTTTTTTCCGTTATTCCGTAAGTTATGAACGTTTATCGCTTTCCGTATAATCGTATTAAATATTAAGCTATAAATCCTTTATTTTATTACGTAAATACGATATAATAAAAAGGTTAATTTGAAATATAAAATACCTTACTTCGGAACTGTTATACGAATAAATTAAGTTAGCTTAATTTTACGTCCGTTTTATTAAAACGATAACGGCTTAAATATGAAGATAGTTATAAGCGAATACGGTTAACTTAAGGAAAAACTTTTTAATCGTATATTAAAACCTAAATACAGTTTAATTTAAAGAAAGATTTACGTACGTATTAATTAACGTATTAATCTATAACGGAACTATTTTCATAACTTACGTATTTTCAAATAATAGTTTACGACTTTTTTCTAAGGCCGATTATCGTTAAAGTTTAATACGTTTAAAAGGTTACCTTATAATTAAAAAGCAAATATAAGTATATAAAGTAACGTAAAATAAATTTATTAATACCGTTTTAAAACTTTAAACGCTTTCGGTTATAATTTTCAATAAGCTTTAATTAACATACCGTTTATTCGGTAATTTCGTTATATCGTTTCCGTACTTTGCGTAATAAAACTCATAAGCATTTTTAAAATAACGAATAACTTTATTACGAAAAACGTTATCTGTAAATAATTGGCCTAAAAACTTTTTTTATTTATCGAAATAAAGCTTCGTTCCCGGATACGATAAAGAATATAAAAATATTACAAGAATAAGGTGATATGTGTTATTATTAAAAGCTTTATCGATATAGCGCTGGTAAAATTTCAAATAATTTTTAATAACTTAAAATAATCCCTTAAAGTAAGATTTAAAAGAATTAAAAAAAGAATCGACCTTATAAATACGTTTCGTATTTACGAAAATGCTTTTTTATAATTTTATACCTAACAAAAACATAATTATAATTCATTTTTTTCGAAACTTTAAAAAAAGTCCGCTAGTAAAAGAAACGGTTTATAAATGTTAATTAAGTAATCGATAATATCTCAAGTAATATTCGTAATTTCGAAACCATTTATTTTTTTACGGCGTACGTATTTTTCGAATATAGGTTGTAACCGACGAACCCGGATAAGCATATATATTACGGAATTTGTCAGATATAGGGGACATCAGTTGTGTTGTTGTATTAGGCTAGATACGTGTGCTGTTGCACGCGTACAGCGTTAAGTAGCTTAGCCACGGAACATGTATGGGCCGATCAGTAGGTGACCTTTCCGTATATGGGGTGCGCTACGCACCCCCCAGCTAGCTGACATACCCCTTTAACGCCTTAAAGTCTTTACGGCGTTAATCGTTACACTTAATCATTTTCTAAAGCCACAGCTATCCATTCCACCTTTTCTCCGACGATTAAATCCTTTTGATTAATTAATTCTTCGTTTAAAATAACCTTTAAAGCCTTCCTTTATTAGTCCAAAGCTTTTATAATATCTATTAGTTTTAATTGCTTTTTAAAGTTCCTAAAGGCTATTGGTAATAGGGCTTTAATTAGTTTATTAACTAATATATCGCCTGTAGGCGTATAATTTATTTTGATTATGTCTTTTTTTATTGCGTTTTATAATTAATAGTTATATATATTTACGTACCGTAGCTTTATTTATAAAAATGCGATATCGGCGTTAATTAACCGTATAGTCTGTTAATTATTATATTACATATTTAGCGGTTTTATATTAAAACCGATTTTTAATTTTTTAATTAATCGAAAGTTATATAAGGTTTTTTTTAATAATTTACTAAAGGATAATAATTTCGTTTTGGTTATAAAACTAATTATTATGTTTTACATAATTATCCGTTATTTTACTATTTTTCCGAAAATCTTTATTATATAAGCTTAAGAATTTATTCGATTAAGTATATTATATGTAAAAAAAACGTCGTTTTAAATATTTATCCAGTTTTTATTACCGAATTTTAACGTTAATATTTTAATACCGATTAAATATAATATAATTTTATTAATAACGTTATAATATACGTTATTAAGGTTTTAATTAAATCGTACGAATGCGGATACCGTAAAGGATATATTATATTACGTATTAATTATAATATATAAAATAAAAACGATTTCTTTTAATATTTATTAACTAAATTTGGATGGGTTAAATAAGGATTTGGTAATAACTTAACGTTTCTTATGAACGTTTTTAGGAAATTATTTAGATTTCTTTTAAAGATTAGGCTAATTAATTTATTTATAAAGTTAAATTAAGATAACGAAATTTTTTTATTAGGTTTATATTTAATTAATTTAATTTTAAGTAATTATTATAAATCTTTATTATTTATAAAGGTATATGGTTTTTATATTTGTTAAACTTATTCATTAATAAGGTTTTAATATTTTTTATTATACGTAACGATTATGTCGTCGACGTAAAAGAAGAAAAATACTTTTTAACGAAAGAAATAATATAATTTGCAAAAAATCGGGCTAAACTTTAAATTTTTAAATATATTAATAAAATCTTTTGGCTCAAGTAAAATCCATTTCTTTAATTCGTATAATATCTCTTTAATTAAGAATATTCTGTTATATTATAAGTATCCTAAGGGCGTTTTTATATATATTTTATAACGTTATATTATTTAAGCTTTAGGTTAAATTTAGCCGTAATAGCGATTAAAGATGAAAACACTTTTTAATAAGTCTGGATACGTATATATCGTTATATGCGTTTTTAAGTTATTAATTACTTTATACGACGAAACGGGCCTTATATTTCTGGAATTAATTATACTTATTAAATTTATAAACGTGTATTTATATGTATTTTAATACATGTTTCCCTTTATTTAACGATTAATTAAAGATTTTCCAGAGTTTTATTTTTTTATAACTTTATAGGTAAGCCGTTTCGGCGTTATAAAACATTTTCCTTAACGGGTATATACCTAATCTTTTATGGCCTTACGGCAGTAACAGTAAGTTTCGCTTATATACCCGGTTTAATAATTTAAGTCACGTTTTTATTTTTAACATATTAGAACTCTTCCGATTAAAACGGTACTTATTTCGAGTTTTTAATTTCCTTAAATTTGCATAGCTTACCGGCCGGTTATTACGCGTATTTATAAAATAGGTTATTCGTTTTATATCAAACGTAACCTTTTAGATTTTATGGTTAATTTTGATAATGCTTTTCCGGTTCGGAACGTACGGGAAGTTTATATTTACGACCCGTAAGGTATTTTCGTTTTTTACCGTTACTTTATATTAAATAAAAAAACGGAAGTTTAAAATTACGTTCATTACTTCCGCCGGCGTAGTAATTATAATAGTTGTTAATGTAAACGTTAATAGCGGTGATGGTTTAAAGGTTGGAAATAGTTCGAATAAAACGGTCGTATAAAAATAATTAATCTTATACGAATAAGCTTGTTCTTTTTTATCCCGTACCTTCTTTTCGCCTGTATTATCTTAAAAAATGTTTTTAATTTAAACAGTAATTAAATCCCGTTTAGGATTTTATTTTTTTCTTAGATACATATTAAATAGTTATTAGCTTAATTAAATATTTTTACCTATCGGAACAAAGTTTGCAGTTCGTTTTCCGTAACGTAAAAAAATCGTTTTTAAGGTTTTTAATATTAATAAAAAAGGTAATCTTTTTATTAAATTATACGTTTCGAATAACGATAACCTTATTCGTTAATAGGTTTTAAATTTGTAAATATTTGTTAATCGGTAACCGACGAAAAAGTTAATTTATGCTTTAAGATTTAGTTTTTGAAGTTTACCTTTTTTTTCATAACGATGGTTGTTATAATATAAGCTATATAGCTATAAGTACGTAAGTAAACTTTTTAAAGCTTTCGATTAAGTATTATAACGTCGTCTTTATACGTTAAGTAAGTATAATAAACTTTATATAAAGTTTGCTAAAAAAGAGAGTATTTTAAGGCTACGGTTATATAAATATATTGCCGTTTTAAAGATATATATAATTAGGAACGCTAGTAACTTAACGCTATTTCATATCGTAATCGCTTTTTTTTAATTATACCTTTTAAACGTTTTGTACCTTCGTTTTAAGTTTGGGTATATAATATTAAAGCTTTAAGTTTGATATTTAAAGGAGGCGATTAGAGCATATTTTAAAGTTGGTAATTTTTTAAGATCTTATTATCGTATTCGATTATTTGTAGGAAAATTTTGTTTTGGTTTTTCAGGACTTTTAAAAAATGTCGAAACGTTATAATTAGTATATTTTGCTTCCGGTCTTTTAAGTAAATATTTTAAATAAAGCCTAAGCATTTACTGATAGCAAAGATAACGTATTTATATCTTTTCGGGTTTTTTTCGAAGTTAGTAAAGTCGACGGCGATTTTTTGGCTTAATCTGGATGCCTTTTTTCGAAACTTGCAACGTATTGGTTTTTTTGTTTTTGCTTTGTTATATGCTTAATATTCAATTATTGTAAAACATTTTAATTAGATTCCTTTAATATGGGATTATAACTAGGCGATTATTTTGGGCCTTAAATGGCCTAAACGTAGGTGCTATATAATACCATTACTTGTACGTAATGGTTTTTTCGTCTATAAGTTAACGTTTCGTTTATAAGTTATAAAGGTTATATAAAAGATAGTTAGGTTAATATTTTCGATAATAAATTAATTAAATTTATTTATTAACGTAATTATAATTTAAGTATATTTATTTCGAATATAGTTATTAATTTTTCGATTGTTTTATTAATAGTGGTTTTTCCGGAGTCATCGAAGTAATATTAGGTTATATACGAATTCTTCGTAATAGGTTATATTATAAACCCGTAACGTTTTCGTACCGTTAAGGCTTTAAAATAATATATTAACTTTTCCGTATTTTTTAATCGGGATGAAGTTATTACCTGCATATATTCCGTTACCTTCTACGGTTGGTATAAAATTTAAAAACTTATGAATAAGGTTAAAGATATATATTATAAACCTTAAATCTAAAATGGATAAATCTTTTAAAGGATAAAACGAAGCGTTTATAACGTTACGTTAATCAATAACCAAAGAATAGGTTCACACCTTTTTTATTTTTTTAACAGTTAATTTATTTTTATAATTAACTTTTTTATCGTTTTGGATAAGCGGTTAACGTCTTCCTTTAAGGATTAAGTAGCAACTATTTGATTTTGAACGAATAATTTTAAACCTTTATTAAATTGGAAACTCTTTAAAGCTTTTTCAAGGAATATATAGAAATATTAGATTAACTTATAATAATTACTTAAATATGCTTTATACCGTATACCTTATGCATTTAACTTTTAACGTTTCCGCTTATTAACGTTTCGGTCTGTATAAAAATTTTTATAATTACTTTATTTCGGCGTTCGTACCGGAATACTCCTTTGTAATTAAAAGTTAATAAGCTTAGTTTCTTTTTAATCGGGGTTATTTTTGTTAATAAAATTCGCAGGATTTCCGTAAAACGTAAAAAAGGTTACTTTAACGTTTTTCGATATAAATAATTAATAAGTTATAGCTTAGTAATTTAAACAATTCACTGTTACCTTTTTGTAATTAATTATATTACTATCGATTTTTGCTTTCTTTATTATTTAAAAGGTTATTATTTAGGTTTTTACGATAGGAATTAAAGTTATATATAAATCGTAAACTTATATAATCGTTATATTCGTTTTTGGGATATTATATCGTTATCCTTAAACCATAATCTTTTGCTATTTTACGATTTATTTATTTAGTTTTTTGTTAAATTTCGAAACTTTCTTTAATTTTTTGCGGTATTTTCGTTAAGTATTAATTAATAACCTACCGTCGTATACTTTGCCGGACTTAGCCAACTTAATATACCACTTTTGTAAGTTTTTTCTTAAAAAACCCTTATTCCTTTAATCGTTAAAAATACAGATTTTAAAACTTATTTCGTAAAGTCGTTAATACTCTTATCAAAGATATCGTACTTTCAATTTTTATAAATATATGCTGTAAATTCTTAATTATAAGTTTATTTACTTTCGCTCGTTATTTTAAGGACGTTCGTAAGATAACTTATAAGGTCGACGTTTTCGAATATACTATCGGAGGTTAAGGTATTATTTCGCGTTTAAGGACAAACTTGTTTTTTCGGATATAAGGCTATATTGGGTTCGGTAGGTTTAACAGGTTCCGAACGTAACTAATTAAGATCGATAAAATCCTAAATATTAAACGCGTATACTTTAAATTGGAATTCGCTTTTAAAACCGTTCTAATCTTTAGGTCCATAATAGATGATTACGGACGTCGACGGTATGGTCACTATTATAGTTCTTAAAGTATGTGAATAATCGCTATTAATATACAGCTTATATCGTTTTAACAATAGCTAATTAATTGATATATACGCGAATTAAGCGAATAAGACTCTTAATTGTTAGGTATAGGGGATATTAGTTATGTTGTTATATTAGGCTAGATACATATGCTGTTATACGCGTACAGCGTTAAGTAGCTTAGCTACGGAACATGTATGGGCCGATCAGTAGGTGACCTTTCCATATATGGGGTGCGCTACGCACTCCTCAGCTAGCTGACAGAATACCATTAACTTTTTACGTTTTAAATAATTTATAATAGTTTTTAAATCTTTAAAATACGCTTATTTTTAAGCCGTTTTTGTACCTGTCTAAACCGTTGTTAGCGTCCAATACTATGACTAAGATGTATGACGAACTATCTAATTTAAAACGGCTTTTTAAGAATTAATACGGGAAATTAATACGACGTTATTAACAGAATAATAAAATAACGTACCTTTTTTACGATACTGTTAAGCGTCTTAAGTTTGATTTATTTAACTTTTTTTATTTTTTTATTATTATTCTTTACGTTTAAACCCGCCTAAGTTTTTAATTTTACGTTATTTATAATATTTAAGTGTTTAAAAATACGCCGGTAAATATTTTATAAGAAATACGAGAAATAATGGAATGAATTCCTACCGTTTATTTATTTCTTTTTTTGCTTATTATTCTTTATATATTTCTTAACATAATATATACCCAAATTCGTTTCGCCATTTATTATAATGACTTGGATTTTATTATAAAGCCCGTACCTTTTGACGTTTCGTACGACTTCTAAATATTTAATTTTCCTTTTTTATTTTCGTATTAATTAATATTAATTAAAACGTTTTTAAAAACCCAGTTTTTATTAATGAAATAAATATATATGCTTTAAGAAACGTATATTAAGCTTAAGGAACTTTAAACGTTTATGATTATCGTAACGTAAAATTTCGAAAGGATGTCTTATAATTTTAAGCGTATAACTTTTTCCGCGTATCTTTCGTATTTATCTTTACGCGTACGAGAACCTGGAAGGTCATACGTAAGGTATATATGGTTTACCTAATCAATAAAATATAGATTTTCGACAAAATAAAAAGGTATATATAAGTTACTTTTTATTTTAACTAAAAAATAGCGGTTTTCGGTTAAGATTGCGGCCTCTTAAAGCGGATATTAATTAAAGAAAATATTAATTAATACGAAAATTAATACGAAAATTAATATAAGGATTAATACGAGGATTAATACAAATATTAATACGTAAATTAATTCCATAATTAATACGTACTAAAAAACGCGATTTATAGTAAAACCTGCAAAACCTTATCTTTTCTTATATCGCATATATATTTCTTTCTTGCATAATCTATTATTTATATAATCTTTTAAAGTATTATTATTATTATTATTATTATTATTATTATTATTATTATTATTATTATTATTATTATTGATCGATTTTGAATATATGCGAATTTCGTAAAAATATTTATAAATTACTATTAATTAACAAGTATTTAACGCCGCGCCCTAAAGCTAACCCTTTTAATGCTAAAGCTTTTAATGAAAAACGAAAATTGTTTTAAATATTATTTCGTTCATATTATTTTGGAAAATAACTCTTTTTTAAAATTACGACCGCCGCATAAATTATACCTTAAACTTTTCAGCGTTTTTCGTTTTATAAATATGACATATGAAAATGCCGAATCTTAAAGATAGTTCGTTTTTACTTTATTTATTATTAAAAGACCGTAAGCTAAGCTATTATTAAATTAAAAATTCGTCTTTTTTACCGTTTTTATCGTTTAATTTATTATTAAATTCCTCGGAATCACCGTTCTTTAATTCGTTATTACTTATTTTTACGAAATTTGTTTCGATAAATACGTAATTATTCTCGAATTCGTCTTTTTTAAGGTTCGGCTACCTTTAAAATTTAGGTTTGCTTTTATACTGGTTTTTATTTCCGTCTTCGTCGTATAAGGGAATACTTATTAACTGCAACTAACTTTTTATTACAAAATTCTTTTCCGGGATCGAGCTTACCTTAAAGGATTTAATGGTTTTTTTATTAATAATAACAAAACGTAACGCCATATTATTATATTAATTAATGATAATACCTATAAAGTATAATATATATTAAGTTATTAAACATAACAGTCTACCATTAATACGTTAAAAGTTAAAAATTAATACTTATAATCCAAAGTAAGATAAGTATATTTATTAATACGGGAATATTTTAACCGGGTTATTAATCATCCGGCTGATATTTATAACGTTTATATATTTTTAATATTTTTAAATGGATTTTTAAATTCATTTTATTTATACTTTAACGTTTTAATAACTGCCTTATATATAGTTAAAATACGTTCCCTTTTAAAGAAAATCATAACTTTATTACATTAGCTCTTAAGCGATATTATTTAGAAAACACCCATTTATTTTACTGGGATTATACGGCTTAATTTCTCCATAAATTAATCCGATATTTTTAATATTAGTTTCAAATTCAACCCGATATTTAAAACCTTAAGTAATAAGTCTTTTATGTTAAAAATCCGAATAACTAAAATTATTAATAAGTTATTTTTAATGCATATTAATTTTCGCCTAAAATCTTTTAAAAAATGTTTACCGACAGGTTTTACCCTGAAGGTGAAAATTATAAACCAAAAGCCAATAATTAAGTAAAATATATAAGGTCGTCGGCCGGTAAAAAAAAAGGTTATAACATAAACCCAGCAACGTCGCTTTCAACTTGATAATAAGTAAAAAAGAATTAATTAATAAGTTAATTAATACAACGTTAATATAAAAGATTATAGCGATACGAAAAATTAAAACTTTTAAAAATCTTTTACTGCGTTAATATCGAAATATTACTTTAAATTTATAATACGGAAGATTTTACAAAATACGGAATCGGGAATTTTTAAAAATTTTATAATCCGTATTAAAAGCTTTATAAAAATGGTGAAAAATAAATTTATTACATTATTTACTAACAGGAATTTACAGACGGTTTATGCAAAAAGAATTATTATTTACTAGAAAGATTTCGATTTTATTAAAAAGAATATATACTTAAATAAGTTTAAATTCTTTCTTTAATATAAATTAATTAATAATTATTAATATATTTAAAAATATCAGTCGAAATTTAATCGTTAAATTCTTTTTATTTAATTAATAAAATGATATATACATGCATTTTCAATATCTTTTAATTCATTATTAATTATTAATTATTTTCCTGTATATCTTTATTAAATTATAAGATATTTATACTATTTCTATTAATTCTTTATTATAGTAATTAAGTAACGTATATTTCAACGCTTATAATTAACATAAAATAAATTCAAAAAAAGTTCAACATATCGCGAATTTCGCTTGTTTTAATTAAATTACGAAGTAAATGATTAATTTTTTCATATTCTTTATTATTAACTAAGACGTACCTAACGTACCTTATATACGGAAAGGTTATTTATTAATCGGCCTTCATATATTCCGGAATTAAGTTATTTAAATTTATATAAATATAATAATATAATTAGAATTCCTTATATTTAACATTTATTATGCTAAAAACCCAATAAATATTTTAATATTTATAATTAATTTAATATAAATTTTAATTTCTTTTTACTAAATAATTATTGATCTGGGTTACATTTTAACGTAATACAAACATAAATATATTATTAAGGCGCGCAAACAAAATTAAAAGACTTTTTGCGAAAGTTTTAATAAAAAGGCCGTAAAAAATATTTAATAAACATTACGGGCTAAGATCCGGCGCGATAAAGCTGTTTGGGATAAAAGCCATCCCGAACCCAACTTAATTATCCAAAACGAAGTTTATCAGGAAATTGTCGATATTGTTAATAATTTATTATATATTTTGCGTTTTACCCCTTATTAATTTTCGTATTAACTACGTATAATCGCTTAGAAAATAAGTATCCGGAATAATTTATAGCTTAATATAATATCGAACTTAAATTACGTTTTAATATAATTAAATTAGGTACCGATATTTCGGGTTAACTATTTTGCAAATCTCTTAATTTAAATAATAACTCTTTATAAGCCTCGGTTAATAACGAATAAAAAAGTATTTCCGAAAACGAACTAAGTACAAATAAAAAAATCGCTTTATTATAATAAAATAACGTAATACGCCGTTACTTATATTTTAATAATTTCGAAAATAAATTAACCTTTTTAATTAACGATAAGGCATATTTCATGGCCGAAAGATTCCCTAAACTATTAATATTTACTTCGGATAAGTTCGATTTTATATTATTTAATATTAAGAAAGTAAATAAAAAAGAAAATAAAAACTATTTAATAAATCTTTTTATACGTTATATATTAATTAATAAACTTTTAATTATTTAACCGTAAGCTTAATATTAACTTATATTTTTAATTACCGTTTTTATATACGAAACATTTTGTTCGTATAGTTACGGACCTTATCCTGACGTATGCCAGCCGGAAAACGCCTTTATTAAAGTAGAAAAATTATAAAGTTTTTGTTAAATAACGGTAGATTATAAACCGGTTAATATATAAATTAATGCGTATTTTTTATTAATAAATTTTATAATGTTAAATATATTACGTTTAACGTCCCACACAAGCTCGTCGGATACACAAGCTCGTCGGACACTTTTTTAGTTATTCCAACCATCTATCTTTAATCGCCCATTTCTTAACATCAACATTATGGAACGCCTTACCAAAGAAGCTAAAATGAACTTAGCAATTCAAGCTAAGAAAAGAGACCCGAAACTTAGTTTTAAACGCCTTGGTTTTATATACGATATCCCTTTATCTATTTTAAAGAACCAAATTTATAGCAGACCTTCCAGATCCGATACTATCGCGAATTCACGAAAGCTAAAGCCGACCGAAGAATAATCGATTATCGACCGAATTCTTAACCTAGATACGCGAGCGTTTCCTTTCCGGCTTTAATACGTTAAAGATATGGCGAATCTATTGCTGGCCTAACGCGTTACGACGCGCGTCGGGGTTAACTGGGCTTCGAATTTTGTTAAACGGCAAGAAAACCTTAAAACGCCTTTAAATCGAAAGATCGATTATCAAAATATACGGTACGAAAATCCAAAAACATTTCGCAAGTAGTTCGAATTTATTCGGGCTATAATTACAAAATACGGGATCGCAAAAAAGGATATTTACAACTTCGATAAAACGGGCTTTTTAATAAAGCTTTTTATGGTATCGGGTATGGTAATTATAAGTACTAAAAAACGTGGAAAACTTAAATAAACGCAATAAGGTAATCGGAAATAAGTAACAGTTATACAGACTATTAATTCGCAAAGCTGGGCTATATTTCCATTTATCATTTTAACGGGAAAAAATTACCTTAATTCTTAATATCGAAAATATTAATTACCATCCGATTAAAAGTTCGATATAAGCCATAATAATTAAATAATAAACGAATTAAATTTAAAATAGATTTAACACTTTAACAAATATATACGAACGCGTACGAAAGGAACTAAACGTCTTTTTATCCTCGACGGTTACGAAAGCTACCATTCGATCGAATTCGAGAAATATTACGCGAATAACGACATTATTACTTTTTGCATACCCGCATATTCCTTTTATCGGTTTTAACTTTTTAACGTTTCCTGCTTTTCCGTTTTAAAGCGCGCTTATTCGCTTTATATCGAAAATTTAATATAACGTTACCAAACTTATATCGCCAAAGAAGATTTCCTCGCCGGTTTCTACGACGCGTTTAAAGCTACCATAACGTCCGATAATATTAAATCCGGCTTTTAAAAAACCGGATTCGTTTTATTCGATCCGAATAACGTTTTTTCTGAATTAAAAGTTCCTTTAATTGTGCCTACGCCGACTGTCTCGTCGCTTACCTTTGCCGGTTCCATTTCCCCCTTAAGGAAAACCCTTAAAATTATCCGCGAAATAACAAAACAAGGACGTTATTTGGAAAGAAAGATTAAAAATTATTAAAGGAATTCCCCTATAAGAATAGTTAAATCGGTTAATTTTTTAACCAAAAGTAACCTGTTACTTTTATACGAAAATGTTTTTCTTCGGGAAGAAGCTGCCTAATTACGCGAAACGAATCACATTTTAAATAAACGTCGGAGGACTAAAAATAAACGTTTTTAAGAAGGAGGAACATTTACTATACAAAAGAGATAAGCTTTTTTGGCCTAAAAAGAAAAGGGTGGTAAAAAAAAATAGCCAACAATAATTGGAAAGAGTCGTCGTAAGAGGGTTGAAACCAAGAAACGGAAGTGTCACGTCGACGGCAAGCCCGGGCATAATGCGCGTACTTGTGAAAAGGTTGTAAATACGTCTAGCGAAGAAGAATCCGATTAATTAAAATCAATTAGTTGTGTTATGGTTGTTTTATTTGGATTTGTTGTCGCGGAGTGCTAAAAAGTGTCCGACGAGCTTGTATGGGACGTTATATTTATTAAATAAATTTTTTAAAATCTTTTATAAATTTTATATTATGATGTTAAATAAAACCTTTTTAAATTACCAAATAATATTTTAATCCCTAAAATTAAAATAAACATTTTTAACTTTATTTAAAGCGACAAAAAGTTTTCTTTTAATATTATTAATTAAAAACCTTTAAAAATTAAGACCCTGGGGTAAGTTTTTTTTACGTATTAATCCCCCGTATTAATCTTTTATTTTATTTTAATATTAAGCATAAATATCGTTATTTTAATTATTCCTTTAAAATTACTTCGTTTTCTTAATCTACCTTTATTGGAATATTAAGGAAAATAATTTTTTAAGGTTATAATACCCCTAATCTTTTAAAGTTTTAACTTTTTTATTTTTCCGGTCCGGACTAACTTTGGGATAATACGATAATGTGATAATTCGAAAAAGTTATTTCTCGTTTAGCTTTTAAAAAATATATAAAGTTGGCGGTAATATTTATATATATTCTGAAAGTTTTCCCGATTATTCTTAAAACTTTTATAAGCCGTTTTCTATTTAACGTATATTCGTTTCGTTTATAAAATATAATAATTAATTAAATAATTCGTATTAAATTCGGAATTCGTATGAAGCCTTAAATAATTTTTACCGTAAGACGATAAATACGTAAATTAATACGTTTTTAATAATAATATTATTATTAAAATAAGGAATATTTTAAATTCGTTATGTTTTATCGCTTTTATAATTTTCACCTACGGGTACCCGTGGGTGGACGTATTCGTGGGTACCCGTGGGTGGGTATTTTTTCAAAAAGCCAAGACCACCCACGGGTACCCATTGCAAACCCTACTATGCCTTATGATAGCGATGATGGTTGGGGGGTGATGCCAGGCTAACGTGGCGTGGCCAATGTGTCTGCCTGTTCCAGGATTCAGTTCAGGTCAAAGCAACAGCAGCTCGGGACCACCTCCAGCAAGGGAAATCGTGGACGACTAGATTCGTCTCGGACAATGGACTGTCAAATCAAGGTCGAAGAGTCATCTTTCATTTTGACCATACTTAATTAAGTAAATTTTTACGGGCAACACATGGGCGTGAACGTTCCAATACAGCTGCCATAATGTATAAAAGATATGAAGCGTGCTTTTTCTTATGAGAAATGCTGAGTGACCTAACGAACCATAACAGTTCTTGTCGTCATAATCCCTTGCTCGCTGTCATTATCCTCGCCGCGCGGGCTCGCATCCCAAGAGTCATGCATAGCCTCGACTGTTGTAGTGCATGTGACGACGGTGGTAGTTCCCTCACCGCGCGGGCTCGCATCCCAAGAGTCATGCACAGCCTCGACTGATGTAGTGCCTGTGACGACGGTGGTAGTTCCCTCGCCACTTTTACCCCTTTTTACCCCCATTCGTGATAGTGTGTTGAATTCTACGTCGTCATCCCCCCGCCCACTGCCGAACCGAGCGTAGTACCAGTTGCGACGCTTTGGTGTATACGACTTGCTCCTTGGTACATTGGGGTCTGATTGGCTACCGGTTTGGCTATTGCCCAGGAGTCCGGGGGCTACATGGGCCGCGAAGCGGCGCAAAGTGGGAGCAGAGCCGCAAACTATAAGCAGGTTTCCTTCGATTAAACTATATATATGAGAAATAAGAGCGCGGAGTTAGTGCATGAAGTCAGCCAGAAACATAGACAAGGACGCAATAAACTTACGTCCAAAGGCTTAACGGACATATAACCCAGGTAATGTCCGGATCCGTAAATAATACGGATAGGCAAGTTGCTCGCACGATCGCAGTAATGACAGTTCTATCCAGCATTATTAGCGAGCGCGAGCTATATATAACCCCCAACATAGCGCAGCCTAGAACTTACAAAGATCCGATCCCGAAAACGCATACGACACCGATTTTCTGCACTAAACGCATTTTAAGTCCATATAACATCGGAAGCGGTAAAACAAATAGTACGAAATCCGAAACGATGTTGTGGACTGTTATCGTTACGAATAACGCCAGCTGGTTAATGCACGACCCGTTTATATGTTCGGAAACAACCCACGCTTTCCGCACGGGGTTGCACACGAATATAAGGCTAAAAACGATAATGACTGAAGATATGCAGAAGGCAGCGATAGTTATCCATACGGCTATTTGGAACCAGCGTTGTGGTGATAAGCGCAGGTAAAATATTAAAAGCGCTAACTTGGCAAAGCCGGAGCAGATGATATAGACGGGAGGTGAGACATAAATCAGCTTTTCGGAAACAACTAATCAGCTTTTTCTGTGACGGTTTGCTAACTGCTGTCGGGCGGCCGTGGCCGCCGGTAAGGGGGTGTTTGAACTTACCTGGAGGTATCCTTGGGCTTTTTCGATGGGCATCTCCCACATATGCACCCCTTGACTACCAGTGACAAACGAATCTATAGAATTCTATCAGTCAAAAAGGAGTTTTCGCGTCTGAAGTGATCGGCCAGTCATACACATTAGTATTACCTGCGGAACTATCCCCGCGAGCTAAGCAACGGCGGTTAGTCCGTTTGTGCCTAATATTAAGCATCTCCTTTTCGCGGATATCTGAGCACTGTGAACTTACATAGGCTGCAGCTAGGAATCCTGTTCCATGAATCGTTAGCTGCCACATTTCTTTTATAGAAAATGGACATATAATGCTCGTACCGTCGTCAACCTGTAAACCGGTCGCCAAGAAGATCTTGGTATAAAATCTTTGGCAAATGAAAAGCAGCGCGAGAAGGTTCCCAATTGCACACGTAACACAGATCTCTGTGAAGTATTGCTGTTGCGGGTTATCGAAGTCTACCACGTATCCTTCTGGCGGTGGTAGCAAGGTAGTGACCCCATTTGTCGACGGGAAGCCGCCGGACTCAGACATCTCAAAGAAGTCGGTTCAGGTGCTGGAATAAAAAAAAATTTAAAAAAGGGGAATGACTTGAACTTCAAGATATAGATGCTTTCGCCCGATGATACTTCGTTCATGTGTTGTTCGATTATCAATAAATATATACTCCTCCGTCAGCGCGTTACGGGAGCTGGGATTTAAATTATGTTGAAGAACCTTGAACCGGTGGAGTGTGCACCCAAGAATTTGCAACCTATTTATTTGTAGGACATCTAGCGGGTTAAGCGTCATATGCTATAGCACTTTGCGCCCTGATCCTCAAATACGCAGTAGCCCAACGGCATGAGTCCAGAGTCCAAGTCGAGACGCCATCGACGCATCTTAACTACGTATGGTAGGCAAGTCTAAATCCTCGGGCGGTATCTGTCACCATGTTAAATGCCCGGATTATCCTTGCAGTTAGCCAGTTTCTTGCACTAGCGATAAGTAACATGGATGTTCTTATTTGGCAAGATACTAAGAACAAGGGGGGTTGGCCCGTAATCAGTACCGGGAAACCGGAACAGGGTCCCAGGTATGGGGCTGCGTAACCTTGTCCTGACTCCTGACAGAGGTGAGGCGTCCGCATCTTGCTGTTAACCTGAAGGTATCTTTGCAAATACTTTAAGCCGTCAAGACGATGGGGGGATTTCTGGAAGGATTACTCCATCTTTGAAGGGAAAGTGCTTAGCATTAACGGAAGATAAGTTCTTTTGGCGTTCTCACGTATCTTATTGAACATCGCATATTCCAAGGGCTTTATTCGCCATAATCTGGCGGGCATCAGCGAACAGCTACTTAGGTAAGCAAACTAGGGTTTGCAATTACCCACCCACGGGTACCACGGACTACCCACGACCGTGGGTGGTCAACCGTGAGTACTCCTCCGTGGCGTGGGTGGCGTGAGTAGTTTTTAAGTACTGTCCACGAATAGGTACTCGCAAATAAGTTTTCTCGATATCGTACTAATCGTCGTAGTAATCGGCGAATAATATTATAATTAAAATTTTACAGCTAAGGTAAGGTTTGTATAATATTATATTTAATTCTACGTATATGCGACTGTATTGAAAAAAAATATGTAAAAATAAATGTTAGTAAGTAAGTACGTACTACCCACGGACTACTAAGGACTACCCATTCGTGGGTGAAAATTTCCGCCCACGGGTGCCCGTAGGTGAAAATCTAAGCGTAGGTGGGTGGCGCAAACCCTAAAAGCAAACTATATGTCGAAGTTCCATCTACTAATTCTCAAAACTTCTGACTCGAATATCGTCCTGAAACGACGGTATACAGGTAGGTAAGGCCAAGAAGGAAGCCATGTCGAAACGGTAGCAACGTCAAAGCGGCACTCCCAAAGGAACGGCGCTGAAAAAAGATCACCATCAGCGAAGCCGAAGAGATGCTATGGGGTGTCAGAAGCCAATAGGGTGGCAAGAATGAATGCCATGAAGTGGGATCTAGCTCGACAACCTGACAGGCACGTTCAAGTATGATGTTATCTTGAGATCATTTTGTACAATGCGTCGTGACAGAATCTCCTTCAACACATAAGGGGTCGAGTTTCTATTTGATCGAACTAAGTCAAGCCACAAATTTACTAAGCAGGCATTTCAATTCCGGCAACGGAACGCAAGCCTAGTGGTTAAAATGATTGACCCACTTTCCTAACTTAAGAGCATTAAATCATCTGCGCCACGTTCGTTTTGGAGAATGAGTCGATTTGCGATGTAGCTTTTCGATGAGTTTTGCCAATGCTCGACTATTTGCCTCCAAACGGGAATGGTGGGGCGTTTACCGTGATAGGTAAGCCACCATAATTCCCAGTGGCTTACTTATCATCGCAGAACCGGTTAGCTACAACCTAATCAACATTCGACGGAACTTCGAGTCATGGGCCTACTATTCGTGAACCCATGCAAGAAAATAACCCCAAAAGCTCTACGTAGTTAAAAAGCGCCACCAATCAGACTCTTACTGAGCAAGCATTACGATCCAGCAACATGACTCGCCAGAAGATACGGGCTCATAAGACCCCCGGCGTATCTGCTTAGTGGCGACAAGGCGTTAGCGCTAACCATTTTTCTAGGGGTGTTAGCACTTTTTGTTTATTCGCCGAAATGACCCAATTAGCTTCCGTAGGAAAAGCTTTAGTGAGCCTTCTGGGGGCTATAGTAGACCTTAGCGCTCACCGGATTGCGTTTTAGGCCTAGCACCTTTAAGGAAATTCTTAGCGCTAACGCCTTATCGCCCTTAAGCAGACAACCGGTCAGACGGAAGGCCACAACCATAACTTACCTCAGCAGCTTAAGCCTCCCTGGCTCGTTCTCCATTTTCTTCGAAGTTATTTAAGTACCGCTCTACAACGCTAAAAATCAACCAATCAAACCCTAAATCCCCGTAACGAGCCAGCGAGGCCTAAGTTATAGTTATACAAAAAAGAGGTCCGTTTTGTATATTTATTTCTTTAAAGAAATAAAAACTAGAAATATTTTAACAGTAAAACGTTTCCTATAATAATGTATATATTTATAAGGTTCTTTTTATTATACCTTATTATTAATATTATTTTAATTCTAATAAGCATTCTTTTACAATTCTTAAATACTAACGCGTTTAATAGCTGCAGCCCGAACACGTTACGATATCGTCCCCTCTTTTAAAATATAATAAAACCGAATTCTCTTAGTATTACCGCACGAATCTAACAGAACTAAATATACTTAAACGTATGTTAACATTCTAGACTTAATATTAATAAAGGAAAATAAGATTCGAAAGTTTTAACTGTAATTAAAGCATTTAGCGTCTCAGATAAGCGAATCGGACACATTTTAAACAATTTTAATTACTTATCTTTATTCGCACATTTTTTAACATCAACATTGTGGAACGCTTTAAAAAAATTAAAATGAATTTAGCCGTTTAGGAAAGAAAAAAAGACCCGAAATTTCATTTTAAACGGCTTGGTTTTATATACGAAGTTAGTTTATTTATATTAGAAAACCGATTTAACGTCAAATTTTCTCAAACTAATATCACCCTTAATTCGCAAAATTTAACGCCGAATAGAAGAAATCCATCATCGAAAGGTTCTTAATCTAAATAGTCGAATATTTCTTACCCGGCTTTAGCATATTAAAAATATAGTGAATTTTTTACTAACCTAACGTATGGTGATACGTATTAGAATTAAATAAACGTCCAACTTTATACGACGGTAAAAAAGGTTTAAAACACGTTTACATTAAAAGATCGATTATTAAGATGTATTAGTTAAAACTTTAAAGGTATTTCGTAAATAATTTAAGCTTATTCAAGTTATAATCGTAAAATAAGGTATTATAAAAAAGGATATTTATAACTTTATCAAAACGAGCCTTCTAATAAGGTTCTTTAAACTAACGGGCATAATAATAATAAATATTAAAAAACGTAAAAGTCTTAACTAAACGTAATAGAAAATCCGTAATAAGTTATAATTATATAAATTATTAATTTATGAGGTTAAATTTTATTATTACTTACTATTTAATGGAGAAGATTTATTCTAATTCTTAATATTTCGATAACTTATTATTAACTAATTAAAACGTCAGTATTGATTATAATAATTAAATAACGAACGTTTAAGTTTAAAATAAATTTAATATTTCAATGTATATATTCGATAGCGTATGAAAATAACGAAGTATTTCTCTTTTTCTAACGTTTGCGGAAATTGGTATTCGATAAAATCCGAAAGATATTACCCAAATAACGGTATTATTACAGTGTATATACTTTCCTATTTTTCTATCTGCTTTAACTTTTCGACGCCTCCTACATTTCCGTTTTAAAGCGGGTTCGTTCGCTTTATATTAAACTTTAATACGACGTTATTATACTTATATTGCGAAAAAAGATATCCTTGCCGATTTTTACCACACGTTTAAAGTTATTTTAACGTCTGATAATATTAAATTCAGATTTACGAAAACTAAACCCATTTTATTTGATTTTAATACTGGTTTTTTTTTCGAACTAAAGATTTCTGTTATATTTATACGAACTGTTTTATTATTCACTTCCGCCGGTTTTATTTTTTCGCTTTTTACGAAAGATTTTAAAAATATCCGAGAAGTAACGAATAACGGCGGTATTTAGAACAAAATATTAAAAATTATTAGAGTAATTCGCGAATAAAAGTGATCGAATCTGTTAATCTTTTAATAAAAAGTAACTTATTTTTAAAAAAAACACTTATTATATAAGAAGGATAAACCTTTTTAGCTAAAAGAAGGGGGTGGTAAAAGAATGCAGTTAATAACGATTAAAAATGATCGTAGCACAAAGGTTAAAACGAAAAAACGGAAGTATAGCGTTTACGGCAAGCCCGGATATAATGCGCGTACTTGTAAGAAAGCTATATATACGTTTAACGAAAACGAATCCGATTAAATTGAATTAATTTATAGTGTTATAAGTATTTTAATTAAGATTATTATCGTAAAATGCTGAAAAATGTTCAGCTCGCTTATTTAAGACGTTATAATAATATAAGCTAAACTTTTAGTCCAACTTTTCGAATTAATCGATTAATTAACATATTAAAAAAACTAATAACGTCCCACACCCATAAGCGCAACACTTTTTAGCACCTCGCAACAATCAATCTAAATAACTTAACAACAACATATCAAATTAATTCAAACTAATCGGATTCTTCTTCGCTAAACGTATTTATAGCTTCTTCATAAGTACGCGCATTGTGTCCGGGCTTGCCGCAAATGCCACACTTCCGTTCCTTGGTTTTAACCCTTTTGCGACGACCCCCTTTAGTTGCTGTTAGCTATATTCTTTTACTACCCCCTTCTTTGTAGGCCAGAAAAACTTGTCCCTTTTGTATAATAAGTGTTCCTCCTTTTTAAAAACGTTTGTTTTTGGTCCTCCGACGTTTGTTTAAAATATAATTCGTTTCGCGTAATTAGGTAATCTTTTTCCGAAAAAGAATATTTTTATATAAAAGTAATAAATTACTTTTGGTTAAAAGATTAACCGATTTAATTATTCTTGTAAACGAACTTTTTTAACGATTTCTAATCTTTCTTTTTAAATAACGCCCTTATTTTATTATTTCGCGGATAATTTTAAAGGTTTTTATTAAGGGGGAAATGGAACCGGCAAAGGTAAGTAAGGAGATAGTCGGCGTAGGGATAATTAAAGGAATATTTAATTCGGAAAAAACGTTATTAGGATGGAATAAAACAAAACCAGTTTCTGCGAATCCAGATTTGATGTTATCGGACGTTATGGTAACTTGAAACGCGTTATAAAAGCCGGCGAAAAAAATCTTTTTTGGTAATATAAGTATAATAACGTCGTATTAGGTTTTCGATATATCGCGAATAAACGCGTTTTAAAATAAAAAAACAAGATACGTTAAAAAGTTAAAATCGATACGAAAAATGCGCGGATATATAAAGCGTAATAATATCGTAATTGGCGTAATATTTTTCGAATTTTATCGAATGGTAACTTTCGTAACCGTTAAAAATAAGGAAACGTTTCGAACCGATCGTACGCGTCCGAGTATATTTGTTAAAATGTTAAATCCATTTTAAACTTAATTTATTAATTATTTAATTATTATTATTTAATACGACCTTTTAATTAGCTACTAGTAATAGGTTATTGCGGTATTAAGATTCAAAATGATTTTTCCCCGTTATAATAATAAATAACGGAACAGCCCAATTTTGAAAATTAATAACTGGGATAATTATAACTTATTCTTTATTCCTTTATTATGCTTATTTAAGTTTTCCACGTTTTTCGGCACTGGTAATTACCATACCCGTTACCATAAAAAGCTTTATCAAAAATCCAGTTTCGTCGAAATTATAAATATCTTTTTTTGCGATACCATATTTTACAATAATAATCCGAACAAGCTTGAACTATTTGCGAAACGTTTCTGGATTTTCGCATAGGACCCGTTAATAATCGATCTTCCGATTTAAACACATTTAGAGTTTTTTTTGCCGTTTAATAAATTTCGACGCCCAGTTAATTCTAACGCATACTGCGACGCGTTAGGTAAGCAACAAATTCGCCATATCTTTAACGTGTTAAAGCCGGATAGGAAACGTTCGCGTATTTAAGTTGAGGATTCGGTCGATAATCGATTTTTTTTTCGGTCGCCGTCAATTTTTGCAAGGAAGGGATAATATCGGTTCGGGCGCGTTTGCCTTTAAAACGGTATGCTAAGGTAGAGAATGAGACTTCATAGATAAAATTAAGCTTTTTGTAATTAAGTTTCGGGTTTCGTTTTTTAGTTTAAATAGTTAGGTTCATTTTTGCTTCTTTTATAAGGCGTTCCATAATGTTGGTGTTAAGAAATGGATAATTGAATATAGGTAGTTGAGATATGTCAAAAAAGTGTTGCGCTCATAGGTATGTGGCGCTCATGGGTGTGGCACGTTAATAAATTTTGTTAATGGTTTAATTATATTTCCGTATCCCTTAATTAAGCTTCGTACGTAACCCGTAAATCTTAAAATTTGTCGGATGTCGGTAACGGTTGCTTTATTAAGGATGGGCTAATTCTTAATTGCTTTTATTTTAAAAAGTTAAATTTAAATTTGGCCGGGAATAAGTATATATTCCAGAAAATCTAGCTTTTGTGTATGCAATACGTTGTTAGCTAGGTTAACTTGAATGTTTGCCTTATTTAAAGTGTTAAATACTTAAGTTATATATTATTTATGCTTTTTTTGAATTTTAAAGTAAATAAAAATGTCGTTAAGGTAAACGAATATAAACTTATTTAAATATTTTCTTAAAGTAGTTATAACCAGGCGTTAAAAATTAGCGGGAGTATTAATAAGTCCCATAAGTATTATTCGGTATTCGTAAAGTTTGTATATCGTTTTAAATGCCGTTTTTTATTTTTCTTCTTTAATTATTTTAATACGGTAATAACCGTTTTGAAAATTAAGTGTAGTAAATTATTTAGCTTTATTAACGTTTTCTTTTAATATGTTTATAAAAGTTAAAGGGTATTTATTTTTAATCGTAATATAGTTTAGTTATTTATAGTCGATTATTTCTTTTAAAATTAGATTTCCGTTTTTATCGATTCTTTACCTTTTATCTTTGGTTTTTGGTATTATAAAAAGGGGGTATTTAGCAGGAAAATCAAAGAATCGAATATATCCTTTTTTTAAATTAAGTTAAATAATCTTTTATAAAGCTTTTAACTTTTTAAGCTTTATGTAATAGATTTTATAAAATCTAGGATAATATCTTTTTTTAATAGGTATTTAATGATCCTATTAATTATGTAATAGCAATTCGTAGTTTTTCTTTATCCTTAAACAGTTTCTTAAATCCTTAATATTTAGGTGGTACCGTTCCGGCTTAATCTGGCACTTGTACTTTTTTGATAATATAGTAGATTTCCTACTTATCCTTTTCGGATAATTTCTTGTTACTTTTTTGAGGAAAATGTTTGGTATTTCCAGTTAATATATAAATTGTTAATCCTAAGTTACGGCATTCCTAAGATGATGTTATGTCCAGAGATGTCGGCAATGTTTAACGAAATTCGTTCTTAATATTTTTAGATCCAAACGGAAAGTTTTTCCGTTTTTCGTAAAATTCGTCCGTTTTCATATTTGGATAAGCTTCCGTTTATTATACGTAACTTATGGGACTTTAGTTTATATTTTTAAGGAACTTAATATCTTTTTGTTATTACGGGAAAGATAAAGCTATTTTCGGCTTTTAAGTCGATTATGATTTTAAATATGTTATTTTAATATTAAAGTAGAATTTTAATCTGGTTGCGTAATCTTTTTGTTACCTTATATAAGCTTTTGTAAATTAGGGCTTTTTGATACCTTATTTTCGAAGGCCTTTGGCGTTTTTTAATTTATGATGGTATCTAGCTTAAGAAAGTTTTTATTTGCGCGCTTTTCGAATAACGTGCTTAATATATTAATTGTTTTTATATTTGAACCATATTTTTTTGCCATATTTATATTCGGAGGTAATTGTTCTTTTCGGATTCGATCCTTAATTTTGTATTTTTCGAATTATATGGTTAAAAATGTAACCCTCCGAAGGAAGTATTGTTACATTTAGGAATTCGTATTAGATGCAAAATATCGGTAAATAATATAAATATCCTTACGATATGACTTTTTAGCTTTATTTTAATTCGGGATATAAATAACAAAATTTAAGGTATTTTGGCTATCGGGAAATTTTTGTATATTTGCATTCGTTATTTGGTTCCGTAGGTATCTTTTCGTTTTATCCGGGTTAAAAGTCATTATTTTTTTTAGCTTTCATATAAGTAAGATAATCGTTAATATAATAAGCGGTAAAATGTAACGATTTATGCTAGCTTTTTCGAGGTTTAATATATACCGTATATTTAGGAAGTTCGTAAAGCTCTGGAAATAATTATCCGTAATTGCTAGTGTTAAATCGGAATTAACCATTTTCGTTACGCATTTTATATTAAGATATATTAAGATAGTAAAAGTATCTTAACTTTATGGTTATCCTGGAAATCGTTTATCCGGGATAATATCTGCGGGCTTTAACTTTAAAGTTTTAATAAATAAGGTAATTTCCGTATTTTAGGATGTTATTTTGGATTTAAATAATGGTAGTAATAATAAATTCTGGTTAAAAAGAAATCGAAGTAACTTTAAATTTCTTTTTTTTTTCTTTTCTTTTACCTTACTATCGGCTTTTTATTTAACCGTTTTAGCTTTTTTCTAGGTTTAAGGAATTTTTTCTTTTTTAGAATTCCTTTTAGCGGGAAAGCGATATTTGCTTTTAAAATATCTTTTTTTGCCATAATTAAAACATTTTATATTAAACTTATTTTTTGGGCGTTCTTTCGAAATGGTACTTGCTTTCTTTTAAGGCTTACCCTTATCCTTTTTAGTTCGGCTATTAAAGCCTTTATCGTTATTTCGTTTGTTGGTTTTTTTTAAGGTACCGGTTAAAGGTACGTCGATTAGCGATAATTACTTTGTCGGTGTATTTCTTAAAGGATCTTATTTTGGGTACTATGTCTATTTTATTTTTAACTTAAGGTTTTAAGTTATCGTAAAAAGGATAAAATAACGCGTTTTCGGGTAAATTGGAAATTACGGTTAAACGGTTCAATTTTGTGGTATATTTTGCAGTTAATTTAGTTTAATAAAAGAAATATAATTATTTTATTACGGATTATTTCTTATTTGGGATTTTAAATATAATTCGTATTCGGTTTTCGAAATATCGGTAATCGTTAAAAATATAATTAATAATATTTAAGGATTCCTTAAGGTAATTTTTGAAGTAATTCTTTATGATAAGCTCGAATTATAAAAGAATTCGTTTAATAAATAATTAAAAGATGGTTATTACTTTTTGATAATCCTTTATTAAGGAACTTTAATAAAACTTAAGATAAGTTCTAGCTTGGACGAAAAGTCCTTTTATATTTATAATTCCGTTATAAGATTTGGAGGTAATTAGCTTATAACTTTTAATTTCCGGCATTCCGTAGTAGCTGGGGGGTAAGATAATGACTTTGCGGTACCGATTAGGGCCGAATAATAGGGGTGCTAAGGTTCTTTTTTTTATTTCTCGGGTAAGTTAAGCTATTCTTTTTTAAGGGGCTAGGGTTTTTTATTTTTATCTTTTTTAAGGCTTGGATTTTACGTAACAGGACTTTTATTTTCTCCTTAAGGGAAAGCTTTTTCTTTTTTCCTTTTAGGCCTTAAGATTCCTGGGTTATTGGTTCTTTTTCATTTTCCGAATTTCCTTAAACCTTAATAGTATCTTTTGGAGCCGGAGTTAAATATTAGGTCTGGGAAAAAGAAGGTTTCTTTTTTGGCTCCGGGTTATAAAAGGCATAGTATTATTAATTAATTAAAAGGCTTTTTTGATAAAAAGTAAATTATTTAATTTGGTTATTAATCCTTTACTAATTTATAATAAGGATCGGATATATTATTTATTTTTTAAATATCGTTTTATAATATCTTTTTATTAAATTTAAAAAAGCTTATATTTAATTAAACTTAAAATTATCCGTCGATTATTAATTAAAGAATTATTAAAATATAAGGAACTTATTATATATTTATTTAAAAATATAAGTAATATCCGAAATAAAGTTTTAATTTATAGGTAATAATAAAGTAAGGAATAATTTATTAAAGTTTTATTCCTTAAAAATATTTAAAAATCTTTCCCTTAATTAAAAAGCGATATAATTACTTTTAGTTAAAAGCTTAAATTAATAATTAAAAAGCGAAATTAAGTAGATGCAATTTATATAAAAACCCGGTTTATTATATATCCAACTATGTTTTAATAGGTATGTCGTAAATTTATGTAATTTATGTGATCTAGTCCTAGATTACTTAGATTACCTAGATCATTTAAGGGCTAGGCCCTTTGGCTGACCTTTAGCCGTAGCGTACTCCGCGCTAGGCCTTACAGATAAGTCCTTAGGATGAGAATATTGTTCTCGTAATAAAAGAATTAAGCGACCGGTAGCAAAACGTTACCGAAATATACAAAAGGTATTATAATAACAAGTACAAAACCTGTACCATTAAAGTTAGATAAATAATAAGATTGTTTACGAAAAACCTAAAAATTAAATATCGTAAGTTAGCTTTCAAATATATCAGGCTATTCCGTATTATTAGCAAAATTAATTTTCAAACATACCGTTTGGTCTTTCCTTAATAATATAGCCGTTTATATTCCGTTTTTCTTATCTAATTGCTGGAACCGTAAACGGTTAAAATAGATTATTTATTAATAATGCCCGAACAGGAAGAAAATGTAAAATAAAAGATTGAAAATATTATCGAATAATAAACCTTTTAAGGGTAATTATATTATAAAGTAAAATAAATAGGTTGGTTTTTTTTTTTTAAATATAATTAGAAAGTTAATAACGAAAATATAAGCGGCGGTAAAGATAGCGGAAAGATAAAAAAATCTCGTATTATTTAAAAACTAACGAATCGCTTAGGATATAAGTTTAAAGAAATTATAAAACTTTAACAAATAGCCATATAAATTACGTTATTTTAACTTTGTAACATTAAAGATCGAATTTAATTTTTAGAATTAATAATTTTACGCCTTATTAATCGGCCATGTTATCGGAGCCCGAACTTGCCCCGAGACTTAGCCGAATCAGGCGGTAAAATCGTACATATCGTTAGTAAGACGAATTATTTTCTGATTCTATTTATTACCTTAAAAGCCTTCCGAAATAAAGTCGGAATTCTTGTCGCTACGGCGAAAGGCTTTTTCGATTTCGCGGAAAAAGGTTACGTAAGTTGCCAGCCAGGTAAAAAAGCCGCGATTTTCGGATAGCAGACGCGGAAGTGTTTAGCGCCGATACGCCATTTTCTTAACGATAGGCTAATCGCGTTAATTACGGAATAGAATTATTAGAAGTATCGGAGATATTTATAACGAAAGGCGCCGGGGCCGCGTAACGAAAGGAGAATAGAGCGCGACGATCCGTAACTACCGATTAATACTTATTACGAATAGATTAAAGCCGATAAAAGATTAACGAAACGAATCCGGAAAAAGCGAAAATACGGGGCGATTTACCGCCGTAATACCGGCCTTGCCGGTTAGACCAAACTTTGCCCGGTAGGTAAAAAGTAAACGGAGGAAAACTCGCATAAGGCGTTATTAGGCGGCGGCGAAAAGGATACGTTAGTTAATATTTATACCTTAAATAAGGTTACCGTCGTTGTCGTCGTCGTTCTGTTAATCGAATAACACGGTCGATTATTCGATAAGCTTTTAAAAGCGGAATACGTCGAAGATTATAATAATAGGGTATTTAGGGATGGTTAAGACGTTAATAAAACGGGTCCGTATAAAAAGCGAATTAACTTATAGGTTCGTACGTATTATGGTTATTAAAGCAGTTTATGCAGGTAAAAAAATCCGGAGATATAAGTTTACAAAAAATAACGAAAGGAAAACTTTTATAAAGACGGAAAGCATTTTTGGCCTTACCGAAACAAAGGCGATAAACGTTTGCAGTAGGGACGCGAACGGCGTTATAAGGACGTGACCCATAACGGTAGTTACGTATCTTCTTAGTTTAACTGTAAAAAGGTATAATTATAGAAAAAAGATAAAAATATAATAAAACAAAAGTAATTCAAAATCGAAAAGCGCGCGGACTAAAAATATATAAACGAATATAAAAAACGATAATATTAAGTTTATATAAAAAGAAAAGGAAGTTGGAAGATTAAAAAAGAAATTTGGGTAATATTTATAAGTAAACGAAGTTAAGCAGATCGTAAGGAAAAACAAGCACGAAATAAGGCGGTTACCTAAGACGATCCTAAACACTTACAACTATATAATAACACCCATTCCAGATTGCCCAGATTATAACAAAGATATGTCGCTGCATTATGCATATTATGATATTAGGCCTACCTATTCTATATACATAATGCCGGGTCGGCATTATAAGGAAGGGGGAGATAGTTGTCATATGCAGGCCTACTGGCCTGGCACTCCTATACCACTTATATCCTCTCCCTTGGTATATTATAGCTTTCATATCATATAAGGGCCGAAGGCCCTTATTTATCTACGTAAAGGGACAAGAGTCTGTTCTGTTCTGATCCTACCCCATAGGAATAGACTGGTTATACCTGACTTAAAGCCGTTACCGTGACATTATAAAAAGCTTGATTTTATTTATAAAGTTACTTAATCCACTTTCTATAAACGATATACCCATATACCTTTCCAAAGTAATTATATAGCCGAATCGCGAAAATTATTACCGACTAAAAAGAAATCGATTATAGACTGTATTTTCGACTTAAATACGCGAACGTTTTCTATTCGACTTTAAGACTTTAAAAGTATAGCGAAGATATTACAAACGTAATGCGTTACGAAACGCGGCGGGGTTAATTAAGTATTAAAACTTATACGACGGCAAAATAAATTTAAAACGCGTTTAAATCGGAAGATTAATTATTAAAAGGTATTAACGTACCACACAAGTGAGCTGGACACATAAACGAGCTGGACACCCTTTTTATCATTTTAATTAGCCAACTTTAATTCTTCGTTTTTCAAGCATCGCGGTATTGAACGGCTTATAGAAGTATTTAAAATAAATCTAGCCGTTTAAACGAAGAAATATAACCTAAAACTTAATTTTAAACAGTTTAATTTTATTTATAAAGCTTTACGTTTTACTTTAAAGACACGATATTATAGCAAATGCGCCCCAACCGATACTACCGCCAATTTGCGAAAACTAACGCCGACCGAAAAGAAATTTATTATCGAACGAATTCTTAAACTTAATACGTAAGCGTTTCCTGTCCGCCTTTAGCACGTTGAGGATATGGCGAATTTATTGCTTACTTGCCCCGTTACGATACGCGGCTGAATTAATTAGGTGTCGAACTTAATTAAACGGTAAAAAAAGCTTAAAAAGCGTTTAAATCGGAAAATAGATTATTAAAAGGTATTATGCGAAGATTGAAAGGTTTTTCCAAAATGGTTCGAACTTATTCGAGTTATAATCGTAAAATATAGCATCATAAAAAAGGATATTTATAACTTTAATAAAACGAGCTTTTTAATAAAGCTTTGAATAATATCCGGTATAGTAATTATAAATGTGAAAAAAGGTAAAAAGCTTAAATAAACATAATAGAAAAATCAGCAATAAGTTATAATTATCCAGGTTTTTAATTGGGAAAGTTAAATTTTGCCACCATTTATTAGTTTGGTGGGGACGACTTATTTTCTTTTTCCTGGTATCAAAAATATTTATTGCTACTCGATTAAAAGCTCAATATAAGCCATAATAGTTAAATAATAAACGAATTAAGTTTAAAATAGATTTAATATTTTTAACAAGTATATACGAGCGCGTACGAAAAGATCGAAACGTCTTTTTGTCCTCGACGGTTACGAAAGTCATTATTCGATCGAATTCGAAAAATATTACGCGAATAACGGTATTATTATACTTTATATACTTGCTTATTCTCCTATCGGCTTTAGCCTTTTAACGTATCTTATTTGTTTATTTTAAAACGCGCTTATTCGCTATATATCGAAAATTTAATACAACGTTACGATACCTATATCGCGAAAGAAAAATTTATTTTCGGCTTTTACGACGCGTTTAGAGTTGCTGTAACGTTTGATACCATTAAATCCGGCTTTTAAAAAGCTGAACTTGTTTTATTCGATCTTAATAACGTCTTATCTAACTTATAAATTCTTTCAGTTATACCTATACCGACCGTCTCCCCGCTTACTTTTGCTGGTTGTATTTCCTTATTCGTAAAAGTCCTTAAAAATATCCGTAAAGTAATAAAATAAAAACGTTACTTATAAAAAGGATTAAAGATTATTAATATAAGTCGTTAAGAAAAATAATTATATCGGTTAATTATATAACTAAAGGTTATATATTATTTTTATATAAAGCCACCTTTTTTAAGAAAAAAACGTTTAATTACGCGAAACGAACTATATCTTAAGCAAACGTCGCAGGACCAAAAACAAACCTTTTCAAAAAAGACAAATATTTATTATATAAAAAGGATAAATTCTCTTAGCGGAAAAGGAAAGAGGTGGTAAAAGAAAATGCAACCAATAACGGGTAAAGGTGGTTATCGCAAAAAGGTTAAAACGAAAGAATGAAATTGTGGCGTTTGCAGCAGGCCCGGACATAATACGCGTATTTGTAATAAAGCTATAAATACGTTTAGCAAAGAAAAATCTGATAAACTTTTATTAACTTAATATGTTATAATTACTTAATTTAAGTTTGTTATCACGGAATGTTAAAAAGTGTTCAGCTCGCTTATATGTCCAGCTTGCTGATGTAGTACGTTATATAAAAGCGTAAATATATATTATAAATAATTTAAGCTTATTCGGGTTATAATTATAAAATATGACATCGTAAAATGGTATATTCATAACTTCGATAAAAGAGGCTGTTTAATAAGGCTTTTAATAATTTTCGATATGGTAATTATAAATATTAACAAATTTAAATAAATGTAATAAAAGTCAGAAACAGATTAGAATTATATAAAGTATTAATTCGTAAATTTAAGTTATATAATTATTTATTATTTTAGTGAAAGAAATTACCTTAATTTTCAATATAATCTGAGTTTATTATTAACTTATTAAAAAGTTAATATTAATTATAATAATTAAATAACGAACGAATTAAATTTAAAATACCTTTAATATTTCGATAAATATATTTAGATACCCACTAAAAAAACGAAACGTTTCTTGATTTTCGACGGCCACGAAAATTAGCATTCGATAAAGTTTGAAAAAGTATTACGTAAATAGTAATATTATTACGGTTTATATACTTTCTTATTTCTTCATTTCCTTTATCTGTTTTAAATATTTTACTTTTTTATTTTAAAATGCGTTTATTTACTTTATATCGAAAATTTAATAGAACGTTATTATATTTATATCGCAGAAAAAGGTTTCCTTACCGGTTTTTACGACGCGTTTAAAATTATTATAGCGCCCGATAATATTAAATCCATATTTACGAAAACTAGATTTTATTTAAGTATAATAACGTTTCTTTCGAATTGAAAACTCCGGTTATATTTATACTGATCGTTTTACCGTTCACCTCCGCCCGTTTTATTTTCCTTTTGCTTTTTTAAAAAACTTTAAAATTATTCGAAAAGTAACGAAATAAAGACGTTATTTATAAAGGAATATTAAAGATTATTAAGGTAATTCGTTAATAAAAATATATAACGAACCTGTCATACATCTACCTGGAGGTATGAGCAATATCTGAAAAAGGGTCTTGATTTGCAGGTAATAATAAGGCGAGGAATGATTTACTAGGGGTTTGTTCGTTAAAGAGGTTTAAAGACTTTTCTTATAATAAAAAGGGGCTACCTTTAGCTATAAGCTTAGATTAATAGTTAAGGAGCGAAACTAAGTAGGTGTTATTTATATAAGGAATTTAGTTTATATATATCTAATTATCTTTTAATAAGTATGTCGTAGATTTGTATAATTTATATAATTTGGTTCTAGATTACTCAGATTATCCGGATCATTAATAAAAGCCAGAACCTACTTATTCGGAGTTTAGCCGTAACAGGTACACTCTCGGCCTTAATGGTTAGACTTTTTAAAATAGGAATCCCTATTCCTGTAATACTATTTCTCCTTTCTAAGGATTTTTATTCTAAAGATAAGAACCGTAAGTGGTTACCTTTATTTTTGTTAGAAAAGGTTTTTTTAGGAGTTTTCCAGTTAACTTTATTACAACAGGCCGTATCTAAAAAGAAAAAAAAAGCTTCGTTTAAATTAACGCGATTTTCGTAACATTCGTGCTAATTTAATTAAAAAGTTTAATATTAAGGCCTTTCGTTATTTTAATTATATTCGGCTTAATAAAATTAATTATTTTTACGTTCCCGAGTTTCTGTATTATAATTATTATATTCGTCGTTAACGTCCCTTTTGTAACGTTTTAACCATAAATTCCTTTAAAAAGATAAACGAAACGCAGGAACAGTTACAAAAGGAGCTGTATACTCTGGAGGACAAATTTTTAACGTACTATGAAGCTGTAGAAAGGGAGCGTCGTAAGCAAAACGAAAAATCGCTAAAGTTTATTAGGAGGTTAAGGTTGTTACGCCTTTAACAGGACCTTTTTTTTAAAAAAAAAAAAGGGCGGTAAAGTTGCTAAAAAAGAGTTTAAAGTTAAATTAATTAAAAAAACGAAAAAAGACGAAAGAAAAATAGCGTCGCATGGAGACAAAGTAAGCGCAGCTTTTTTCCGAGATAAACGCCATAGCGGAAGCGTTTACTTCCTTCGATTAAAGCGCCGTAGGGTTAGATTTAAGCGGGGGACCATGTAACGAACCTGTCATACATCCACCTGGAAGTATGAGCAGTATCCGAAATGGGGTCTTGATTTGTAGGTAACAACAGGGCGAGGAATGATTTATTAGGGGTTTTGTTCGTTAAAGAGATTTAAAGACTTTTCCCTTAATTAAAGAACGATGCAGTTGCCTTTAGTTGAAAGCTTAGATTGATAATTAAAAAGCGAAACTAAATAGGTACTATTTATATGGGAAACCGGGTTATATATATCCTTATTTTTTAAAGTGAGTGTTTTATGGATTTGTATGATTTGTATGATTTGGTTCCTAAATTATTTAAATTAATTAGATTACCTTGAAAGTTAAGTTTTTTCTGCCTGGAGTTTAGCCGTGGCAGGTTTGCATTAGGTTATAAAGGTAGGTTTTTTCGAGATAGGAACCCCTATTCCTGTAATATTATTTCCCCTTTCCAAGAATTTTTGTTTTAAAAATAAGAACCGTAAGTCGGCTACCTTATTATGTTGGAAAGCTTTTAAGTTTGTCCAGCTGACTTTATTATGATAGGTCGTATTCGGAAAAAAAAGAAAAAGTTTCGTTTAAATTAGCGTAATTTCCGTAATATTCGCGCTAATTTAATTAAGAAATTTGGTATTAAAGCTTTTTTTTGTTCTAACTATATTCGACTAGGAGAAACCGATTGTTATTACGTACCTAAGTACGTAAGTTATAATTGCTGTATTCGTCGGCAGCGTTCGTTTTGTAACGTTTTCGTTATAAACTTGCTTTAAAAAATAAATAAAACGTAAAAGCGTTTGTTACGGGAGTAACGTAAGATTAAGGACGATTTTTTAACGTTTCAGGAGTTTGCAAAAAAGGAACAAAAGGCGGTGGAAAAAAGGTTAATCGAATTACGGCGTTAACAAGATAAGAAATCGCGGGAATTTGTTAAAAAATTAAGGCGGTTACGTTTTTAATAAGATTTTCTTAAAAAAAGAACGTTAAAAATGTTAAAGGAAGGTTTAAAATTGGATTAATTGGAAAAACGGGAAAGAATAAAAGAAGAACGTCGATAAGTGGAAGTAAAGCAGGCGCAGTTTGCTTCCGAGATAGACGCTATGGTAAAGGCGTTTATTTCCTTCGATTAAAGCGCCGCGGGTTTAGATTTAAGCGGGGGACCTTTGTCGCTTACGATTTTAGCTACGTTAAAAACGGTCGGTTAGGATTTTGCCGGTAGAACGTTTTAATTAGGTTTATCGCATTCGTTAGGTAATTAAGTGGTTTCTAAATATTTTTTTCGTATAAGTATCCTTTTTATTTAATTAAGTATTAAATTTTGTTTTTGATTATTCTGGAATTTAGTATTTGTTCGATTTCGTATTTACCATTATTCTTTTCGATTTTTAAATTTGTCTTTAGCGGGACGTTTTTAGGTGCTGGTTTAAGTAAGGAAATGTGGAAAATAAGGTGTATTTTTATTGTTTTGGGTAATAATAATCGATAGTTAATTTTAAAAATAACTTTATTAATTTTAAACGGCCCAAGTTTTTTAAAATTAAGTTTGTTATTAGGCCTTTTGGTTTTAATTTATGAAATGTTTAACGTTACGTTTTATTTTTAACGTAATAAGTAAACCTTATTTCTTTTCGCTAAAATTAATCCTTTAATTTTTTTCTTGTTATAATACTGGGCCATTTTTTGCTGGAGAAAACGTAATTCGGTTTGTAGGCGGGATTATATCGTTTTGATTTTAGTTATTATTATTTTTGTTCGGGAAGTTATGGTGGTAATTATAAAAGCTTTATGCGTTAATTATTCTGGTCGTTAGGTTATTGTTTCGTATCCGTATATAGCTATATAAGGGGATATGCCCATGTTTTCGTTAATAAACGTGTTATAGGCCATTTATGTTAATAATAACAGCTTTATCTAATTATTTTGTTAATAATTAATATAGCTTTAAAAGTATTGTTTTAAGGTTTGGTTTAATCGTTCCGTTTAATTATTTGTTTAAAGGTAATAAGTTATCGAAAACTTAAACTTAGCGTTTATTTGTTTAAAAAAGTTAATGCTAAACTTAGATGTAAAAAGTTTATTTCGATTAAAAATGATCTTTTTTGGTATTCCGTATTTATTAAGGTAATATCGGATAAATATATAGGCCAGTTATTTTGCCGTCGCGGTTCCTTAAAAAGGTAGGAAATACCCATATTTGGCAAGTTTATTAACGATCACTTAAATTCCGTCGTATTCGATTTTAGTAATTAGGTTTTTAAATAAAGGAAGGTTGGTAATAAAATCCCAAGTTATGGTGTTTCATGCCTTATTAAGAATGTCGGTAAGTTGTAATAATTTATAGGGCTTATGGCGTACTGTTTTGGCCTTATTATAAGTACTATAATTTTTGATAACCTTTTTAACTATTCGGCGTAATTCTGGGAAGTCGTATTTTTTTTATAACCGTTGGGTAGTTTTAAAAATTCCTTAATGTTTATGTAATAGGTTTTCGTGGAATTTTTTTATAAATTGTTTCTGTTAATTCTTGGGAACATAAATCTTGCCGTAATATAATAGCTGGCTTTTTGGCTGTCCTTTTAACTGTTAAATCTTTTTTTTTTATTTATGTCGTAAGAACTTCGAAACCTTGTTAAAAGTTTTGGGGTCGGTTTTTTTAGGATTTCGTATAACCGTATAATGTTATCTTTGTTATATTGTAACATTTGTATGCTTCGTTTGGGAACTTTCGGATTATAGTCGTTTTTGCGACTAAAAATATCCGCCTGGATATTTTTTTTTCCTTTGATGTAATGTATTTTAAAGTTAAATCTTAATAGGAAAATTATTTAAGTTTCGTATTATTTATTTAATTCTTACGCTTTCATAAACTGGGTAAAGTTTTTATGATCGGAATAAATGTTAAAAGGTTTTTTGGTTTTATTAAGGAAGGGTTCTTATTTTTTAAAAACTTTAATAATTATTAGCAGTTTTTTGTTATAAATCGGGTATTTTAATTTTGCGTTTTTGAGTGCTTTCGAATAGTAAGCTACTAGGTATTATTTGTCGTTATTCTTTAGTTATTTTAGGACGGTATTTAGTACGTAATTTAAGGTATTAATTTTTAGGCGTTTTTTTTTATTTGTATTAGGTAATTTTATTATAGGTTTATTGGTAATTGCGTTCTTTAAGATTTAAAATGCTTTCTTTATATTTTTTGAAAGTTTAAATTCCTTACTAACGTATTTTTTGGTAGTAAATTTCGTTAATGGTTTAACTATGTTTCCGTATTCCTTAATTAAGTTTCGTACGTATCCCGTAAATCTTAAGATTTATCGGATGTTGGTAACGGTCGCTTTGTTAAAGATGGGCTAATTCTTAATTACTTTTATTTTAAAGCGTTAAATCTGAATTTGGCCAGGGGTAAATGTATATCCCAGAAAGTCTAACTTTTATGTATACCATACGCTTTTAGCTGGGTTAATTCGGATATTCGCCTTATCCAGAGTTTGAAGTATTTAAGCTATATGCTATTTGTACTTTTTTAAAGTTTTGGAGTAAATGAGAATGTCGTCGAGGTAGACAAATACAAATTTATCTAGGAATTTTCGTAAAGTAGTTATAATTAAACGTTGGAAACTGGCGGGGGCGTTAGTAAGTTTTATAAGTATTATTCGGTATTCGTAAAGTCCGTATATTATTTTAAATACCTTTTTTTATTTTTATTTTTGGGCTATTCGGATACGGTAATAACCGTTTCGAAGATTAAATATAGTAAATTATTTAATTTTGTTAGCATTTTCTTTCAGTATATTTATAAGGGTTAAGGGGTATTTATTTTTAATCGTAATGTTATTTAGTTGTTTGTAATCGATAATTTTTTTAAAAACTAGGTCTTTATTTTTGTCGATTTTTTGCTTTCCGTTTTTGGTTTTTGGTATTATAAGGACGGGGTATTTAGTAGGAAAATTAAAGTGTTAAATATATTCTTTTTTTAGATCGAGTTAAATGGTTTTCCATCAGGTTTTTAATTTTTTAGGGTTTATATAGTAAATTTTGTAAAGTTTAGGATGATGTTTATTTTTAATAGGTATTCGGTGATTTTATTAACTATATGGTAGTAATTCGTGGTTTTTTTTGTCGTTAAATAGTTTTTTGAATCCTTAATATTTAGCTGGTATTATTTCGGCTTGGTTTGGTATTTATATTTTTCTGATAATATAGCAAACATTTTGTTTATTTTTTTTAGGTAGCTTTTTTTTGCTTTTTTAAGAAAATGTTTGGTATTTTTAGTTAATATATGGATTGCTTATTTTAAGCCATGGCATTTCCAAAATGATGTCGTATCCGGAAATGTCGGTAATATTTAACGAAATTCGTCCTTGGTATTTTTAAATGCAAACGGGAAGTTTTTTAATTTTTCTTAAAACTCGCCCGTTTTTATATTTAAATAGGTTTCCGTTTACTGTACGTAATTTATAGAACTTTAGTTTATATTTTTAAGGAACTTGATATTTTTTTGCCGCCGCGGGAGAGATAAAGTTGCTTTCGGCTTTTAAATCGATTATGGTTTTAAATGTGCTGTTTTTATATTAAAGGGGAATTTCGATCTAATTGCGTAATTCTTTTACCGTTTCGTATAAGATTTTATAAATTGGGGCTTTTCGATGCTTTATTTTTGAGGGCTTCTGGCGTTTTTTAACTTATGATAGTATCCAGCCTAAGAGAATTTTTATTCGCGTACCTTTCGAATAGCGTATTTAATGTATTAATCGTTTTTATATTTGAATTATGTTTTTTTGCTATATTTGCATTCGGAGATAACTGTTTTTTTCGAGTTCGATTTTTGATTTTGCATTTTTCGAGTTATCGGGTTAAAAGTGTAAACTTTTAAAAAAGGTGTTTCCATATTTAAAAGTTCGTGTTGGATGTAAAGCATCGGGGAATAATATAAACATCCTTACGATATGGCCTTTTAGCTTTGTTTTAATTCGGGATGTAAGTAATAAGATTTAGGGTATTTTGGCTATCGGGAAGTTTCTGTATATCTGCATTCGTTATTTAGTTTTGTAGGTGTCTTTTCGTTCCATTTAGGCTAAAAGTTATTATTTTTTTTGGCTTTGAGGTGTATAAGACAATCGTTGATGTAACAAGCGGTAAAATGTAATAACTTATGCTGGCTTTTTCGTAATTTGGTATGTACCGTATATTTAAGGAGCTCGTAAAGCTCCGAAGATAACTGTCCATAGTTATTGGCGTCGGGTTAGAACTGACCGTTTTTATCGTACATTTTATATTAAGATATATCAAAATAGCAAGAGCATTTTAGCTTTATGGTTATTTTGAAGGTTATTTATTCAAGGTGATATTTATAAGCTTTAGCTTTAAAGTCCTGGTAAATGGGGTAATTTTCGTATTTTGGGATGTCGTTCTGGATTTGAATGGTGGTAGTAATAATGAATTCTGGCTGGAAGGAAGTTAAGCTAATTTTATTCTTTTCCTTTTTTACCTTACTGTTGGTTTTCTGTTTAGCCGTTCTGGCTTTTTTTTAAGGTTAAGGAATTTTTCCCTTTTTAAAATTCCTTTTCGTAAGGGAGCAACATTCGTTCTTAAAATGCCCCTTTTTGTTATAATTAAAATACTTTATGTTGGACTTATCTTTTTAAAGCTTCTTTAAAGCAGTACTTACTTTTTTTTAAAGTTTGCCCTTATTTCTTTTGGTTCGGCTACTAAAGTTTTTATCGTTATTTCGTTTATTGGTTCCTTTTTTTCGAGGTACCGATTAAAGGTACGTCGGTTAACGATAATTATTTTATCGGTATACTTTTTAAAGGATTTTGTTTTGGGTATTATGTATATTTCGTCCTTGATTTACGGTTTTAAGCCGTCGTAAAAAAGGTAAAATAACGCGCTTTTTAGTAAATTAAAAATTACGGTTAGGTAGTTAAATTCCGTCGTATATTTTACTGTTAACTTGGTTTGGTAAAAAAGGTGTAACTATTTTATTACGTATTATTCCTTATCTAGGTTTCTAAATATAGCTTATATTTGGTTTTCGAAGTATTGGTAATCGTTAAAGATGTAATTAGTAATATTTAAGGATTTTTTAAGGTAATTCTTTAGGTAATCCTTTATGATGGGTTCGAATTATAGGAGAATTCGTCCAGTAAGTAGTTAGAAAATGGCCATCATTTTTTAATAATCCTTTTTTAAAAAGCTTTAGTAAAACTTAAAGTAAGTTCTGGTTTAAACGAAAAATCCTTTTACGTTTATAATTCCGTTATAAGGTTTCGGGATAATTAGCTTATAGCCCTTAATTTCTGGTATTCCATAATAACTAAAAGGTAAGATAATGGCTTTACGGTACCGATTAAGGCCGAATAATAAAGGTGCTAAAGTTTTTTCTTTTATTTTTCGGGTAAATCAAGCCATCCTTTTTTTAAAAGGTTAAGGTCTTTTTCTTTTGTCTTTTTTTAGGGCTTGGATTTTACGTAATAAGATCTTCATTTTCTTTTTAAGAAAGAGCTTTTTTTTTTCCCTTTAAGCCTTAAGGTTTTTGGATTATTAGCTTTTTTTCCTTTTCCGAATTTCCCTGGACCTTAATAATATCCTTTAAAACCGGGGTTAATTGCTAGGTTTGGGAAAAAGAAGGTTCTTCTTTATTACGGGTTATAGGAAGTATAATATTATTAATTAATTAAAAAACCTTTTCGATAAAAGGTAAATTATTTAATTTGGTTATTAATTTCTTATTAGCTTATAACTAGCATCGGGTATATTATTTATCTTTTAAACGTCGTTTTATAATATCGTTTTTATTAAATTTAAGAAAGCTTATATCCGATTGGGCTTAAAATTATCCGTCGGTTATTAATTAAGAAATTATTAAAATATAACGATCTTATTATATATCCACCTGGAAGTATAAGCAGTATCTGAAATAAAATCTTGATTTGCAGGTAATAATAAGGCGAAAAATAATTTATTAAAGGTTTTATTCGTTAAAGAAATTTAAAAACTTTTCCCTTAATTAAAAAACGGTACAGTTGCCTTTAGTTAAAAGCTTAGATTAATAGCTAAAAAGCGAAATTAAGTAAGTGCTATCTATATGGGAAACCGGGTTATATATATCCTTATTCTTTAAAATAAGTGTATCGTAAATCTATATAATATATATAATCTAGTTCCCAGATCATCCAGATCAACCAGATCACCTTAAAAGCCAAGTCTTCTCTGCCCGGAGTTTAGCCGTGGCAGGTTCGCACTAGGCCACAAAGGTAGGTCTCCTCGAGACAGGAACCCCTGTTCCTGTAACAGACCATTATCGCCCGCAACCTTGGCCGCATTGAAGACGGTCGGTTAGGATTTTGCCGGTAAAACGTTTTAACCAGGTCCATCGTATTCGTTAGGTGATTAAGTTGTTCCCATATATTCTTTTCGTAGAAGTAGTTTTTCTATTTAATTAAGTACTGAATTTTGTTTTTGATTATTTTGGAATTTAATATTTTTTCGATTTTATACTTTTTATCGTTTTCTTTCGATTTTTAAGGTTATCATTAACGGGATGTTCTTAGGTACTGGTTTAAGTAAGAAAAGGTAGAAAATAAGGTATATCATTATTATTTTAGGTAATAATAATCGATAATTAATTTTGGAAATAACTTCGTTAATTTTAAACGGATTAAGTTTCTTAAAATTAAGCTTATTGTTAGGCCTTTTGGTTTTAATTTGTAAGATGTTTAACGTCGCGTTTTGCTGTTAGCGTAATAGGTAAACTTTGTTTTCTTTTGATAAATTAGTCCCTTAATTCTTTTTTTGTTATAGTACTGGGCCATCCTTTGCTGGAGTAACTGTAGTTCGGTTCGTAGTCGAGCTTGTCTCGTTTTGACTTTTGTCGCTATTATTTTTGTTGGGGGAGTTACGGTAATAATTGTAGGAATTCTACATATCGATTGCTTTAATTATTGGGTTATTGCTTCGTATCTATATATAGCTGTATAGGGGGATATGCTTATATCTTCGTTAGTAAACGTATTGTAAGTTATTTATGCTAATAGTAAAAGTTTTACCTAATTATTTTGCTGGTAGTTAATATAGTTTCGGAAGTACTGTTTTAAGGTTTAATTTAACCGTTCCGTCTGATTATTTGTTTAGGGGTAATAGGCTGTCGAGAACTTAAGTTTAGCACTTATTTGTTTAAAAAAGCTGGTGCTAAACTTGGACGTAAAAAGCTTATTTCGGTCGGAATTAATTTTTTTAATATTCCGTATTTGTCGAGCTAGTATTAAATAAAAGCATAAGCTAGTTATTCTGCCGCTACAGTTCCTTTAAAGGGTAGAAAATACCCATACTTAATAAATCTATTAACGATTACCCAAATTCCGCTATATTTGATTCTAATAATTGGATCTTTAAATAAAAAAAAGGCTGGTAATAAAATCCCAAGCTATAATGTTTTATACCTTGTTAAGAATATTAATAGGTCATAATAACCCGTAAGGTTTATGGCGTACTGCCTTGGCTTTATTGCAGATATTATAATTTTTAATAACTTTTTTAATTACTCGGCGTAATTTTAGGAAACCGTACTTTTTTTATAACCGCCGGGTAATCTTAAAAATTCCTTAATGTTTATGCAGTAAAATTTCGTAAAACTTCTTTACGAATTATTCTTATTAATCCCTAGGATCATAAATTTTACCGCGGTATAATAGCTGGTTTTTTGTTATCCTTTTAGTTATTAAAATCCTTTTTCCTTTATATCCTAAAAATTCGGAGGTTGGTTTTTTTAAGATTTCGCATAACTATATAATATCATTTTTGTTATATTATAATATTTGCATATTCCGTTTGGGAACCTTAGGATTATAATCTCCTTTACAACTGAGAATATCCGTTTGGATATTTCTTTTTCCTGTAATGTGATATATTTTAAAGTTAAACCTTAATTGGAAAATTATCTAAGTTTTATATCGTTTGTTTAATTTTTGTACCTTTATAAACCGGGTAAGGTTCTTATAATCGAAGTAAATATCGAAGGGTTTTTTGGTTCTGTTAAAAAAAGGTTTTTATTTTTTAAAAGCGTTAATAATTGCTAACAGTTTTTTTGTCGTAAATTCAGTATTTAAGTTTTGCATTTCGAAATGCCTTCGAGTAATAGGTTATTAGGTATTATTTGCTATTATTTTTTAGTTATTCCAGGATAGTGCTTAGTGCGTATTTTAACGCGTTCGTTTTTAGGCGTTTCTTTTTATCTGTATTAAGTAGTTTTATTATAAGTTTATTGGTAATTACGTCCTTTAAGATTTGCAATGCCTTTTTCGTATCCTTTAAAAGTTTAAATTATTTATTAACGTATTTTTTAATAATAAGTTTCGTTAATAGTTTGATTATATTTCCATGTTTTTTAATTAAGCCGCGTACTTAACCCGTAAATCTTAAGATTTGTCGAATGTCGGTAACGGTTATTTTATTAAGGATGGGCCAGTTTTTGATTATTTCTATTTTAAAGCGTTAAATTTGAATTTGGCCGGGGGTAAGTATATATCCCAGAAAGTTTAACTTTTGCGTATGCTATACGCTTTTAGCTAGGTTAATTCGGATGTTCGCCTTATTTAGGGTTTTAAGTATTTAAGTTACATACTTTTTATATTTCTTTAAAGTTTGAAAGTAAATGAGAATGTCGTCGAGGTAGACTAATATGAACTTATCCAAGCATTTTCGTAAAATGGTTATAACCAGGCGTTGGAAACTGGCGGGAGCATTAATAAGTTTCATAAGTATTACTCGGTACTTGTAAAATCCATATATTATTTTAAATGCCGTTTTCCATTTTTCTTCTTTAGCTATTTTAATGCGATAATAACCGTTTCGAAAGTTAAATGTAATAAATTACTTAATTTTGTTAACGTTTTCTTTTAGTATGTTTATAAAAGTTAAGGGGTATTTATTTTTGATTGTAATATCGTTTACCTATTTATAATCAATTACGGTTTTAAAAACTATGTTTCCGTTTTCGTTAATCTTTTACTTTTTATCTTTAGTTTTTGATATGATAAAAATGAGATATCCGGCAGGAAAATTAAAGGGTCGAATGTAACCTTTTTTTTTAAATTAAGTTAAATAATCTTCCATAAAGCTTTTAGCTTTTTAAGATTTACATGGTAAATCTTGTAAAATTTAGGGTAATATTTTTCTTTAATAGTTATTCGATAATCCTATTAACCATATGGAAATAACTTATAATTTTCCCTATTCCTAAACAATTCTTTGAATCCCTGGTACTTAAATGGTACCGTTTCGGTTTGTTCTTGTATTTGTACTTTTTTAATGACATAATAACCTTTTTGGCTATTTTTTTCAGGTGGTTTCGTTTTATCTTTTTAGGAAAGTGTTTGGTATTTTTAATTGATATATGGATTGTTAAATCTAAGCCATGGTATTCCCAAGATGATATTATATCCGGAAATTCCGGCAATATCTAACAAGATTCGTTTTTAATATCCTTAGATTTAAACGGTAAGCTTTTTAGTTTTTCGAAAAACTTATCCATTTTTATATTTAAATAAGCTTCTGTTTATTATACGTAACTTATAGGACTTTAATTTATATTTCCAAGGAACTTGATATCTTTTTGCCGCCGCGGGAAAAATAAAGTTGTTTTCGGTTTTTAAATCGATTATAATTTTAAAAGTTTTATTCTTATATTAAAAAGAAATCTTAATCTGGTTACGTAATCCTTATATCGTTTCCCATAAGGTTTTATAAATTGGAGCTTTTTAGGATCTTAATTTGGAAAGCCTTTAACGTTTTTTAATTGGTATTATCTACTTGTAAGGAAACGTTTTTATTTTCGGCCTTTTTTTATAACGTACTTGGTATAATAATTATTTCTGCATTTGTATCATTTTTCTTTTACCAAACTGGCATTCGAAGGTAATTGCTTTTTTTGGGTTAGACCTTTAGTTTTGCATTTTTCGAATTATAGGGTTAAAGGTGCGGATTTTCGAAGAAGGTATTCTTATATTTAGAAGTTCGTATTAAATAAAAAGTATTAAGGAGTAATATAAACATTTTTCCAATATAACCTTTGATTTCGTTTTAATTCTAGATGTAAACAATAAAACTTAAGCTATTTTAATTATCGAGGAATTTTTATATATTTACATTTGTTGTTTAATGCGGTAAGTATTTTTTCGTTTTATTTAAACCAAAAGTTATTATTTTCTTTAACTTTAAGATAAACGAAATAATGGTTAAGGTAATAAGCGGTAAAATGTAATAGTTTATGCTGGTTTGTTCGGAGTTTAATATGTACCATACATTGGGGAAGTTTATAAAGTTTCGGAAATAATTATCCGTAGTTGTTAACGTCCGGTCGACATCGATTATTTTCGTTATGTATTTTATACCGAAATGTATTAAGATAATAAAGGTATTTTCGCTTTATAATTATCCTAAAGGCTGTTTATCCGAGGTAATGCTTATAAGCTTTAACTTTAAAGTCCTAGTAAACGGGATAATTTTCGCACTTTAAAATGTCGTTTTAGATTTAAGTAATAATGGCGATAATAAATTCTAGTTAAAAGGAAATCGAATTAACTTTTTTTGTCGTTTTTACCTTATTGTCGGCTTTTTATTTAACCGTTCTGGCTTTTTTCCGGACTTAAGAAATCTTTCCCTTTTAGGAGTTTTTTTTAACGGGAAAGCGATATTTACTTTTGAAACATCCCCTTTTGCCATAATTAAAACATTTTATATCCGATTTATTTTCTTTAGGCTTTTTCGAAGCGGTATTTGTTTTCTTTTAAAACTTGTCCTTATTTTTCTTAATTTAATTATTAAATCTTTATTGTCGTTTCGTTTATTAGTTCCTTTCTTTTCAAGGCACCGGTTAAAGGTATATCAGTTAATAATAATTACTTTATTAATATATTTCTTAAAAGATTTTATTTTAGATATTTTATATATTTCGCTTTTAACTTAAAGTTTTAAGTGTTCGTAAAAAGGATAAAATAACGCGCTTTTTAGTAAATTGGGAATTGCGGCCAGGCGGTTAAATTCTATCGTATATTCCGCCCTTAATTTGGTTTATTAAAAGAAATATAATTATTTTACCGCGTATTGTTTTTTATTTAAGTTTTTAAATATAATTTATATTCGATTTTCGAAGTACCGATAATTATTAAAGATATAATTAATAATATTTAAAGATTTTTCAGGGTAATTCTTTAAGTAGTTTTTTATAATTAGTTTGAACCATAAAAGAATTCGTTTAATAAGTAATTAAAAGATAGATATTACTTTTTAATAGTTTTCTATTAAGGAGCTTTGGTAGAACTTAAGGTAAGTTCTAGCTTAAACGAAAAGTTTTTCCATATCTATAATTCCGTTATAAGGCTTTAAGGTAATTGGCTTGTAGCTTTTAATTTCCGGCATTCCGTAGTAGCTAGAAGGTAAGATAATGATTCGCGATATCGATTAGGACCGAATAATAAGGGTGTTAAGTGTTACAGGAACAGGGGTTCCTGTCTTAAGGAGACTTACCTTTGTGGCCTAGTGCGAACCTGTCACGGCTAAACTTCGGATAGGGAGGACTTGGCATTCAAGGTGATCTGGTTAACCTGGATGATCTAGGAACCAGATTATACAGATCATATAGATCCACGATATACTTACTTTAAGAAATAAGGATATATATAACCCGGTCTTTTATATAGATAATAACTATTTAATTTCGTTCCTTAATTATTAATTTAAACTTTTAATTAAAGGTAATTATATAGTTTTTTAATTAAAGGAAAAATCTTTAAAATCTTTTAACGAACAAACCTTTAATAAATTATTTTTTGCCTTATTATTATTTACAAATTAAAACCTTATTTCGGATATTATTTATATTTTTAGGTAAATATATAACATGTTCGTTATATTTTAATAATTTCTTAATTAATAACCGACGGATAATTTTAAGCCCAGTTAAATATAAGCTTTCCTAAATTTAATAAAAACGATAATATAAAACGACGTTTAAAAGATAAATAATATACCCGATTTCCGTTATAAGCTGATAAGCAATTAATAACCAGATTAAATAATTTACCCCTTATTAAAAATGTTTTTTAATTAATTAATAATATTATGCCTTTTATAACCCGTAATAAAGAAAACCCTTCTTTTTTTTAAATTTAATAATTAACCCCGATTCCAAAAACTATTATTAAGGTTTAGGAAGATTCGGAAAAAAAAGAAAAACCAAAAGTCCAAAAATTTTAAAATCCAAAAGGAAAAAAAAGAAAACTTTCCCTTAAAGAAAAAATAAAGATTCTGTTATGCAAAATCCAAGCTTTGGAAAAAGATAAAAAGAAAAAACCTTAATATTTTAAAAAAATATGGCTTAACTTATCCGAGGAATGGAAAAAAGAACCCTAGCATTTTTATTATTCGGGCTTAATCGGTACCGCGAAATTACCATCCTACCTTTTAACTATTACGAAATGCCGGAAATTAAAGGTTATAAGTTAATTATTCCGAAACCTTATAACGAAATTATAAATATAAAAGGATTTTTCGTTCAAGTTAAAATTTACCTTAAATTTTATTAAAGCTTTTTAATAAAAAATTATTAAAAAGTAATCGTTATTTTTTAACTACTTATTAAACGAATTTCTTTATGGTTCGAACTTATTATAAAAAGTTATTTAAAGAATTACCTTAAGGCATTTTCGGATATTATTAATTAAATTTTTAACGATTATTAATATTTTAAAAACCGAATGCAAGTTATATTTAAAAATCCAAATAAAAAATAATACGTAATAAAACAGTTATACCTTTTTTACTAAACCAAGGTAGCAGCAAAATATACGACGGAATTTAATTACCTGGCCGTAATTTTTAATTTACCAAAAAACGCGTTATTTTACCCCTTTTATGACGGCTTAAAACCGCAAATTAAGGACGAAATATATATAGTACCTAAAATAAAATCCTTTAAGGAATATACCGATAAAGTAATTATCGCTAACTAACGTACCTTTAATCGGTACTTCGAAAAAAAAAATTAATAAACGAAATAATAATAAAGGTTTAAATAACCAAATTAAAAAAGATAAAGATAAACCTTAAAAAAAGTAAGCATTATTTTGAAAGAGCCCTAGAAAAATAAATCTAATATCGAATATTTTAATTATAATAAAAAGGGATATTTTAAAAACAAATATTACTTTCCCGCTAAAAGAAGCTTTAAAAAAAGAAGGGTTTTTTAACCCTAAAAGAAAGCCAGAACGGCTAAATAAAAAATCGACAGTAAGGCAAAAAAGGAAAAAAAAAAAGTTCATTCGATTTTCTTCCAACCAAAATTTATTATTACCATTATTACTTAAATCCAGAACGACATCCCAAAGTATGAAAATTACCTTATTTACCAGAACTTTAAAATTAAAACCTACAAATATTACCCCGGATAGATAACTTTCAAAATAACTATAAAGCTAGGATACTTCTGCCATCTTCATATATCTCGGTATAAAATGTATAACGAAAATGGTTAGTTTCGACCCGACGTTAGCAACCACGGATAGTTATCCTCGGAACTTTATAAGCTTCCCGAATACACAGTACATATCAAACCCCGGGCAAACTAATACGAATTGCTGCATTTTACCGCTTATTACTTTAACGATTATCTCGTTTATTTTAAAGCTAAAAAGGATAATAACTTTTGGCTTAAATAAAATAAAAAAAGTACCTATAGAATTAAATAACGAATGTAAATATATAAAAGCTTTCCAATAGTCAAAATATTCCAGGTTTTGTTACTTACATCCCGCATCAGAATAAAGTTAAAAAGCTATATCGTAAAGATGTTTATGTTATTCTCCGATATTTTATATCTAACATGAACTCCTAAATATAAGAATGCTTTTTTCGAAGGTCCATATTTTTAATTTAATAATTCGAAAAATGCAAGATTAAAGATTAAGTCAGAAAAAAATAATTATTTCCGAATACAAATATAGCAAGAAAACGTAATTTAAATGCAAGAACGATTAATATACCAAATACGTTATTTGAAAGGTACGTAAATAAAAACTTTCTTAGGCTGGATATTATCATAAGTTAAAAAACGTTAAAGGCCCTCGAAAATAAGGTATCGAAAAGCCCTAATTTATAAAACTTCATGTAAGGTAATAAAAAGATTACGCAACCAGATCGAAATTTTACTTTGATATAAAAATAATATATTTAAAGTTATAATCGACTTAAGAACCGAAAATAACTTTATTTTTCACACGGTAACAAAAAAACATTAAGTTTTTTAAAGATATAAATTAAAGTTTTACAAATTACGTATAGTAAACGGAAACTTATTTTAGTATAAAAACGGATAAGTTCTGCGAAAAATTAAAAAACTTCCCGTTTAGATTTAAAAATATCAAAAACGAATTTCGTTAAATATTGCCGATATTTCTGGACATAATATTATCTTAAGAATGCCATAGCTTAGGTCCAATAATTTACATATTAACTGAAACCATTAAACACTTTTCTGGGAAAGTAAAAAAAAGTTACTTAAAGAAAATAAGTAAAAAGTTTATTATATTATCAGAAAAATATAAATGCTAAACCAAATCGAAACAATATTACTTAAATATCGAAGGTTTAAAGAATTATTTAAAGATAAAAGAAATTACGAATTATTACTATATAATTAATAGGATTACCGAATACTTAATAAAAAAGGATATTATCTTAAATTTTATAAGATTTACTATATAAACCTTAAAAAGTTAAAAGTATTATGAAAAATTATTTAACTAAATTTAAAAAAAGGATATATTTAACCTTTTAATTTTCCTGCTAAATATCCCGTTTTTATGATACTAAAAATCAAAAACGGAAAGCAAAAGATTAAGGAAAACGAAAACCTGGTTTTTAAAAAAGTTATCGACTATAAATAGCTAAACGATATTACGATTAAGAATAAATACCCCTTAACCTTTATAAATACATTAAAAAAATATTAACAAAGTTAAATAATTTATTATACTTAATTTTCGAAATGGTTATTACTGTATCCAAATAACCTAAGGAAAGGAATAAAAAACGGCATTTAAAACGATACATAAACTGTATAAGTGCCGAATAATACTTATGGGATTTATTAATGCTTCCGCTAACTTTTAACACCTAATTATAACCACTTTACGAAGGTATCTGGATAAGTTTGTATTTATTTATCTCGACGATATTCTCATCTATTTTAAAACTTTAAAGAAGCATAAATAATATATGGCTTAAATATTTAAAACCTTAAATAAGGCAAATATCTGAATCAACTCAGCCAAAAGCGTATAACATACGTAAAAGCTAAACTTTTTGGGATATATATTTATCCTTAGTTAAATTCAAATTTAACGCTTTAAGATGGAAGCAGTTAAAAATTAACTTATCCTTAATAAAGCGACCGTTATAAATATCCGGCAAATCTTAGGATTTACGGGATATGTACGAGGCTTAATTAAGGGATACGGAGATATAGTTAAACCATTACCGGAACCTATTACTAAAAAGTACGTTAATAAGGAATTTAAGTTTTTAAAAGATGCAAAAAAGGTATTCCAAATCTTAAAAAACGTAATTACTAATGGACCTATAATACGGTTACCTAATGCGGACAAAAAGAAACGCCTAAAGATTAATACCTTAAATTACGTATTAAGTACCGTCCTGGAATAACTAAAAGATAAGGATAAATAGTACCTAATGGTTTATTACTCGAAAGTATTCCGAGATATAAAACTTAAATACTTAATTTATAACAAAGAATTATTAATAATTATTAACGCTTTTAAGGAATGAAAGCTTTTTTTTAACGAAATTAAAGAACTTTTCGATATTTACTTTAATTATAAAAACCTTACCCGATTTATAAAAGTATAAAAGTTAAATAAATAACATAAAACTTAAATAACTTTTTTATTAAAATTTAATTTCAAGATATATCATATTAAAAAAAGGAAAATATTTAGGCGGATATTCTTAATCGCAAAAACGATTATAATCCTAAAGTTCCTAAACGAAATATGCAAATGCTATAGTATAATAAGGATAATATTATACAACTATACGAAATTTTAAAAAAACTAATTCCCGAACTTTTAACAAAATTTCGAAATTCTTACGATATAGATAAAAAGAAAAAGGTTTAATAACTAAAAGGATAACTAAAAGACCAATTATTATATTATGGTAAAATCTATATACCTAGGAATTAATAGGAACAGTTTGTAAAAAAGTTCCACGAAAACTTATTATATGGATATTAAGGAATTTTTAAAACTATCCGATGATTATAAAAAAAATACGATTTTCCAGAATTACGCCGGGTAATTAAAAAGGTTATCAAAAGTTATAATATTTATAATAAGGTTAAAACAGTACGCTATAAACTTTATAAGCTGTTGCAACCTATCGACATTTTTAATAAAGCATAAAATACTATAACTTGGGATTTTATTACTAGCCTTCTTTTATTTAAAAACCCAGTTACCGGAATCGAATATGACGGAATTTAGGTAATCGTTAACAAACTTATTAAATATAGGTATTTTCTACCTTTTAAAAGAATTACGACGGCAAAATAACTAACCTATGTATTTATCCGATATTACCTCGATAAATACGGAATACCAAAAAAGATCATTTTTAATCGAAATAAATTCTTTATATCGAAATTTAATACCAAATTTTTCAAACAAATAAATATTAAGCTTAAATTTTCGATAATTTATCGCCCCCAAATAAACGGTTAAACGGAACGATTAAACCAAACCTTAAAACAATACCTTTGAAGTTACGTTAACTATTAACAAAATAATTAGGTAAAACTTTTATTATTCGCATAAATAGCTTACAACATATCTACTAATAGAAATATAGGCATATCTCCTTATATAGCTATATACGGATATAAGGCGATAATCTAACGACCAGAATAATCGATATATAAAACTCCTATAATTACCACCATAATACGTCGAACAAAAATAATGGTAATTAAAATCAAGACGATATAATCCCGCTTACGAACCCAATTACGTTTTCTTTAGCAAAAAATGGCCCAGTATTATAACCAAAAAATATTAAAGGATTAATTTTAACGAAGGAAAATAAAGTTTACTTATTACGTTAAAAACAAAACGTAACATCGAATATCTTACAAATTAAAATTAAAAGGCTTAACAAAAAGCTTAATTTTAAAAAGCTTAACCCGTTTAAAGTTAATAAAATTATTTCCAAAATTAATTACCGATTATTACTACCCAAAATAATAAAAATATACCTTATTTTCCACATTTCCTTACTTAAATTAACACTGAAAAACGCCCCATTAAAAACAAATCTGTAAATCGAAAAAGATAATAATAAGTATAAAGTCGAAAAAATACTAAACTTTAAAATAATTAAAAACAAAATTCAGTATTTAGTTAAATAAAAAGGATATTTATACGAACAAAATACTTAAAAACTACTTAACCCTTTAACGAATACGATGAACCTGGTTAAAACGTTCTACCGACAAAATCTTAACCGACCGTCTTTAACGCGGCCAAGGTTGCAGGCGACAAAGATCCCCCGCTTAAATCCAACCCTACGGCGTTCTAATCGAAAGAAATAAACGCCTTCGCCATAACGTTTATTTCAAAAGCAAACTACGCCTGCTCTATTTCCACCTAACGCCGTTTTTTTTTTCTTTTTTTTTTCCGTTTTTCCAATTAATCCAATTCCAAACCTTTTTTTATCATCTTTAACGTTCTTTTTTTAAGAAAATCCTGTTAAAAACGTAACCGCCTTAATCTTCCAATAGATTCCCGTAATCTTTTATCTTATTAACGCCGTAATTCGACTAACCTCTTTTTTACCGCCTTTTATTCCTTTTTTGCAAATTCCTAAAACGCTAAAAAATCGTCCCTAATCTTACGTTATTCCCGTAGCAAACGTTTTTACGTTTCATTTATCTTTTAAAGCGAATTTATAACGAAAACGTTACAAAATGGACGTTACCGACGAATACAATAACCATAACTTACGTATTTAGGTACGTAATAACAATTGGTTTTTTTTAACCGAATACAACTAAAACAAAAAAAAACTTTAATACCAAATTTCTTAATTAAATTGGGGCGAATATTATGGGAATCACGCTAATTTAAACAAGGCTTTTTCTTTTCTTTCCGAATATGATCTATTATGATAAAATTAACTGGATAAACTTAAAAACTTTCCAATACAACAAGGTAACCGACCTATAGTTCTTATCTTTAGGACAAAAATTCTTAGAAAAGGAAAATAATATTATAGGAATAAAGGTTCCTATCTTAAAGAAACTTACCTTTATGGCCTAATGCAAACCTATCACGGTTAAATTTCGAATAAGGAAAACTTAGCTTTTAAGGTAATCTAATTAATCTAGATAATCTGGGAACCAAATTATACAAATTATACAAATCCACGATATACTTATTTTAAAAAATAAGGATATATATAACCCGGTCTCCCATATAGATAGCAACTACTTAGTTTCGCTCCTTAGCTATTAATCTAAGCTTTTAACTAAAGGTAATTGTACCGTTCTTTAATTAAGGGAAAAGTCTTTAAATCTTTTTAACGAATAAACCCCTAATAAATCATTCCTCGCCCTATTGTTACCTGCAAATCAAGACCCCATTTCGGATACTGCTCATAGTTCCAGGTGGATGTATGACAGGTTCGTTACATTAAGGTTTTTTTCTTTATTTTTCGGGTAGGTTAAGTTATTTTCTTTTCTGGAGGGTTAAGGTTTCTCTTTCTTATCCTTTTTAAGGCTTGGATTTTGCGTAATAGGATCTTTATTTTCTCCTTAAAGGAAAGCTTTTTTTTTCTTTTGGGCCTTAAGGTTTCTGGAGCTTTGGTTTTTTATTTTTTTTATTTTCTTTTTCCTTTTCCGAATTTCCCTAGACCTCGATAATATTCTTTAAAGCCGGGGTTAAATGCTAGGTTTGGGGAAAAAAGTGATTTCCTTTACTTCGGATTATAAGAAGTATAATATAATTAATTAATTAAAGAACTTTTCCGATAAAAGGTAGATTATTAAATTTAGTTATTAATCTTTTATTAATTTATAACGGGGATCGGGTATATTATTTATTTTTTAAACGTCGTTTTATAATATCGTTTTTATTAAATTTCAAAACGCTTATGCTTAATTAGGCCTTAAATTATCTATCGGCTATTAATTAAGAAATTATTAAAATATAACGAACCTGTTATATATTTACCTGAAGGTATAAGCAATATTCGAAAAAGGGTCTTAATTTGCAGGTAATAATAAGGCGAAAAATGATTTATTAAGAGTTTATTCGTTAAAAAAGTTTAAAGACTTTTCTTATAATAAAAACGGCTACCTTTAGTTATAGGTTTAAATTAATAGTTAAAAAGCGAAATTAAATAGGTAATATTTACATAAGGAACTTGATTTATATATATCTAATTATCATTTAATAAGTATGTCGTGGATTTGTATAATCTGTATGATCTGGTCCCAGGTCACCCAGATTATCCGGATCATTAGTGAGAGCTAAAACCCATTTGTCCGGGGTTTAGCCGTGACAGGCACACGCTAGGCCTTAAAGGTTAGGTTCTCCAAGACAGGAATCCCTGTTCCTGTAACAAAATAATCGAATTAGTTAATTCTTTAATAAAAAGTAATTTATTATTTTTTTACCAAATTACTATTATTTAAGAAAAAACTGTTTAATTACGCGAAACGAACTATATTTTAAATAACCGTTTTTAAAAAAGAGCAATATTTATTATATAAAAAGAATAAACTTTTTGGGACGAAAAGATTACGTGGTAAAAAATACGGCTAATAACAGTTAAAGCTAAATTTTATGAAAGGGTTAAAACGAAAAAAACGGAAATATAATATTTGTAGTGAGCTCGGATATAATGCACGTATTTATAAAAAAGTTATAAATATGTTAAGTAAAAAACAAATTCGATTAATTTAAATTAATTTACGACATTATTATTAATTAATTTAAATTGTTATTATAAAGTGCTGAAAACCCGTCCGAAATACTGGTGTATGCGGAATGGTAGTATGTCTAAAATGGTGGTATGAGACATTAATCGCTTATAAAGTTAAAATATTAATGATAAAAGGTTAAAGTTATTTTAAACGTCGCAATTCGTATAACGTACCACATAAGTATTCCGGATGCATAAGCATTCCGGATACTTTTTAGCATTCTACAATAACAAGTTCAAATAAAACTACCACAACATATCAAATCAATTCAAACTAATCGGACTCGTTTTCCCTAAACGTATATATAGCTTCCTTATAAGTACGCGCATTATGTCCGGGTTTGCCGCAGACGTTATACTTCCATTCTTTTGTCTTAATCCTTTTACGATGATTACCTTTAGCCGTTATTGATTGCATTTCTTTATTATCATTTTCCTTTTCGGCTAAAAAAGCTTATTCTTTTTATATAATAAAAGTTTCTTTTTTTTAAAAACGTTTATTTTTAATTTTATAACGTTTATTTAAAACGTAATTAATTCTACGTAATAAAATACCTTTTTATTTTAAAAGATAACTGTATATTAAAATATTAAAAGGTTTTTAATCCTTTTTTATAAATAATATTTTTATTTTATTACTTTACGAATATTTATAAAGATTTCCGTAAAAGGCAAAAAATTAGAACTGGCGGAGATAAGCGGGAAAATAATCGGTATAAACATAATTAAAGGAATTTTTAATTCAAAAAGAACGTTATTGAATTTAAATGAAATAAATTTAACTTTTACGAATCCGGATTCAATGTTATCGAACGTTATAACAGCTTTAAATACGTCGTAAAAACCGGCGAGGAAATTCTTTCTTGCGATATAAGTATAATAACGTCGCATTAAACTTTAGATATAAAACGAATAAAGGTATTTTAAAATAAAAGAATTAAATACGTCGAAAGGTTAAAATCGAAAAATAAATTACGCAAGTATATAAATAATAATAATACCGTTATTCGCGTAATATGTTTAAATTCGGTTAAATAATAATTTTCGTAACCGTCGAAAATAAAAAAAAAGGTTAAATTTTTTTCGTATACGTTTATATATATTTATTAAAGTATTCAATTTATTTTAAACTTAATGCGTTTATTATTCAACTATCTTAGTGTTACGAGAACAGTGTTCTCATCCCAAGGACTTACCTTTAAGGCCTAGCGCGGAGTGCGCTACGGCTAAAGGTCGGCCAAAGGGCTTGGCCCTTAAATAATCTAGGTAATTTAAATGATCTTGGATTAGATTACATAAATTATATAAATCTATAACATATTTATTAAAAGATAGTTAGATATATAATAAACCGGTTTCTTATATAAATAGCATTTATTTAATTTCGCTTTTTAATTATTAATTTAAACTTTTAACTAAAAGTAATTATACCCCTTTTTAATTAAAGGAAAAGTTTTTAAAAGTTTTTAACGAATAAACCTTTAATAAATTATTTTTCGACTTATTATTACTTATAAATCAAAACTTTATTTCGGATATTACTTATGTTTTCAGGTAAATATATAACAGGTTCGTTATATTTTAATAACTTCTTAATTAATAACTAACGGATAATTTTAAACTTAATTAAGCATAAGCTTTTTTAAATTTAATAAAAATGATATTATAAAATAACGTTCAAAAGATAAACAATATACCTGATTTCCGTTATAAGTTAATAAAGGATTAATAATTAAATTAAACAATTTACCTTTTATCAAAAAAGTTCTTTAATTAATTAATAATATTATGCCTTTTATAATCCGTAATAAAAGAAAACTTTCTTTTTCTTAAATCCAGTATTTAACCTTAACTCTAAAAAACATTATTAAGGTTTAAGGAAATTCGGAAAAGGAAAAAAAACCAGTAATCTAGGAATCTAAAGGCCTAAAAGGAAAAAAAAAAGCTTTCCTTTAAGAAGAAAATAAAGATCTTATTACGTAAAATTTAAGCTTTGGAAAAAAAAAAAAAAACTCCCTAGCCCCCCAAAAAAAGAATAACTTAACCTAGCCGAAAAATAAAGGAAAAAGCTTTAGCACCCCTATTATTCGGCCTTAATCGGTACCGCGAAATTATTATCTTACCCCCCAGTTGTTACGAAATGTTAAAAATTAAAGATTATCAATTAATTATCCCGAAACCTTATAACGGAATTATAAATATGGAAGAAATTTTCGTTTAAACCAAAACTTATTTTAAGTTTTATTAAAACTCCTTAATAAAAGATTATTAAAAGGTAATAATTATCTTTTAGTTATTTACTAAAGGAATCTTTTTATAATTTAAGCCCATTATAAAAGATTACCTAGAAAATTACATTAAGGAATCTTTAAATATTATTAATTACATCTTTAATAATTATCGATATTTCGAAAACCGAATGCGAATTATATTCAAAGATTTAAATAAGGAATAATACGTAATAAAATAAATACATTTCTTTTACCAATCCAAATTAATTGCAAAATATACGATAAAATTTAACCGCTTAACCGTAATTTCCAATTTACTCGAAAACGCGTTATTTTATCCTTTTTATAACGGCTTAAAACTTTAAATTAAAAATAAGATATACATAATACTTAAAATAAGATTTTTTAAAAAATATACCGATAAAGTAATTATCGCTAATCGACGCACCCTTAACCGGTATTTCGAAAAAAAGGAACTAATAAATAAAATAACGATAAACACTTTAGTAACCGAATTAAGAAAAATAAAGGCAAACTTTAAAAAAAACCAAGTACCGCTTTAAAGGAGCCTTAGAAAAATAAGTCCAATATAAAATGTTTTAACTATAACAAAAAAGGACATTTCAAAAACGAATATTGTTTTCCCGCTAAAAGGAATTCCAAAAAAAAGGAATTCCTTAAACCCAGAAAAAGACCAGAACGGTTAAATACAAAACCGACAATAAGGCAGAAAAAAAAGAGAATAAAATCAGTTTAACTTTTCTCCAGCCAGAAGTTATTATTATTATTATTATTTAAATCCAGAACGATATTTTAAAGTACGAAAATTACCTTATTGACTAAAACTTTAAAGTTAAAGCCTGCAAATACTACTCCGGATAAACGACTTCCAGGATAACTATAAAATTAAGATGCTTTTATTATTTTGACATATTTTAATATAAAATATATAACGAAAATAGTTAATTCTAACCTAATGCTAATAATTACGGATAGTTATCTCCGGAGCTTTGCGAATTTTTTAAATGCACGGTATATACCAAACCTCGAAAAAGCTAGCATAAATCGTTATACTTTACCGCTTATTATATCGACGATTATCTTACTTATTTTAAAATTAAAGAAAATAATAACTTTTGGTCCGGATAAAACGAAAAAATACTTACTGAACCAAATAACGAATGCAGATATATAAAAATTTCCCGATAGCCAAAATACCTTAAATTTTATTACTTACATCCCGAATTAAAATAAAGCCAAAAAGCTATACCGTAAGAATATTTATGTTATTCCTTAATGCTTTACATTTAATACGAACTTCTAAATATAAAGATACCGTTTTCGGAGGTTTACATTTTTAACTATATAATTCGAAAAATACACAATTAAAGATCGAACCCGAGGAGAATAATTACCTTTAAATGTAAGTATGGTAAAAAAGCAGGGTTCAAATATAAAAACGATTAATATATTAAATATGTTATTCGAAAGACGTACGAATGGAAATCTTTTCAAGTTAAATATTATTACAAATTAAAAAACGTTAAAAGTTTTCGAAAATAAGGTATCGAAAGGTCCTAACTTATAAAACCTTATATAAGGTAACAAAAAAAATACGCAACTAGATTAAAATTTTACTTTAATACAAAAATAACATATTTAAAGTTATAATCGATTTAGGAACCGAAGGTAACTTTATTTTTCCCGTAACGGTAAAAAAATATAAAGTTCCTTAAAAATATAAGCTAAAGTTTTATAAGTTACGTATAATGGATGGAAACCTATTTAAGTATAAAAACGAACGAATCTTACGAAAAACGAAAAAACTTCCCGTTTAAATTTAAGGATATTAAAAACGAATTTCGTTAAATATTGTCAACATCTTTAGATATAATATTATCTTGGGAATGCCGTAACTTAAAACCAGTAATCCATATATTAACTAAAAATACCAAATATTTTTTTAGGAAAATAATAAAAAGCCACCCGAAAAACATAAGTAGGAAATCTGTTATGTTATTAAAGAAATATAAGTACTAAATTAAGCCGGAACGGTATTACTTAAATATCGAGGATTTACAAAATTATTTAAGGATAAAAAAGATTACGAATTATTACCATATAATTAATAAGATTATCGGATACTTATTAAGGAAAAGTATCATCTTAAACTTTATAAAATTTATTATATAAACTTTAAAAAGTTAAAAACCTTATGGAAAATCATTTAACTTAATTTAAAGAAAGGATATACTCGACCTTTTGATTTTTTTACGGGATACTCCGTCCTTATAATACCAGAAACTAAAAATAAAAAACAACAAATCGATAAAAACGGAAATTTGGTCTTTAAAAAAAATAATCGATTATAAATAGCTAAATAATATTACGATCAAAAATAAATACCTCGTAATCTTTATAAACATATTAAAAGAAACGTTAATAAAGTTAAATAATTTACTGTACTTAATTTTCGAAACGGTTATTATCGTATTAAAATAATTAAAGAAAAAAAAAACGGTATTTAAAATAATATACGGACTTTACGAATACCGAATAATGCTTATAGGACTTATTAATGTTCCCGCCAGTTTTCAACGCCTGGTTATACCCACCTTAAGAAAATATCTAAATAAGTTTATATTCGTTTATCTCGTCGATATTCTTATTTATTTTAAAACTTTAAAGAAATATAAATAGCATATAACTTAAGTACTTAAAACCTTAAATAAGGTAAATATTCGAATTAACCCAGCTAAAAACGTATGGCATATATAAAAGCTAAACTTTTTCAGATGTATACTTACCCCCGGCCTAATTCAGATTTAACGTTTTAAGATGAAAGTAATTAAGAATTGGCCCATTTTTAATAAAGCAACCGTTATTAATATCCGACAAATCTTAAAGTTTACGGATTACGTACGAAACCTAATTAAGGAATACGGAAATATAATTAAATTATTAACGAAACTTATTATTAAAAAATACGTTAATAAGGAATTTAAGTTCTTAAAAGATGCATAAAAGGTATTTTAAATTTTAAAAAACTTAATTACTAATAGACCCATAATAAAATTACCTAACGTAAACAAAAGAAAAAACGCCTAAAAACGGACGCCTTAAACTATATATTAAATACCGTCTTAAAATAATTAAAGAATAATGATAAATAATACCCGGTAACTTATCACTCGAAGGTATTCCGAAATACAGAACTTAAATACTTAATTTACGATAAAGAATTACTAATAATTATTAACGTTTTTAAAAAATGAAAACTCTTTTTTAATAAAATTAAAAAAACCTTTTAATATTTACTTCGATTATAAAAACCTTACCCGGTTTATAAAGGTACAAAAACTAAATAAACGACATAAAATTTGGATAATTTTCCTATTAAGGTTTAACTTCAAAATATATTATATTAAAAAAAAGAAAAACCTTTAGGCGGATATTTTTAATTATAAAGGCGATTATGATCCTAAGGTTCTTAAACGAAGTATATAAATGCTATAATATAACCAGGATGGTATTGTACAGTTATGCAAGATTTTAAAAAAACTAACTCTTAAACTTTTAATACGATTTCGAAACTTTTACGACATAAATAAAAAAAGATTTAATAATTAAAAGGATAGTTAAAAAGGTAGTTATTATACCATAACAAAATTTATATTCTTAAAAACTAATAGGAATAATTCGTAAAGGAATTCTACGAAAACCTATTACATGGATATTAAGAAATCTTTAAGATTACCCGACGACTATAAAAAAAATACAACTTTCTAAAACTACGCCGAATAATTAAAAAGAATTATCAAAAATTACAATATTTGCAATAAGGTTAAAATAGCACGCCATAAGCTCTATAAGTTATTATAACCTACCGACATTTTTAACAAAACATGGAATACCATATTTTAGGATTTTATTATTAGCCTTTTTTTATTTAAAGACTTAATTACTAGATTTAAATACGACGGAATCTAGGTAATTATTAACAAACTTATTAAATATGAGTACTTCCTACCCTTTAAAGGAATTATAATAATAAAATAACTAATTTATGTATTTATTTAACATTACCTCGACAAATACGGAATATTAAAAAAGATTATTTTTAATCGAAATAAGTTTTTTACGTTTAAATTTAATATTAATTTCTTTAAACAGATAGGTATTAAATTTAAGTTTTTTTATAACTTATTAGCCTTAAATAAATAATTAAACAGAATAACTAAATCAGACCTTAAAATAATACTTTCGAAACTATGTTAATTACCAGTAAAATAATTAGGTAAAGCTGTTATTATTAGTATAAATAGCTTATAATACGTTTATTAACGAAGATATGGGCATTTTCCCTTATATAGCTATATATGGATACGAAGCAATAACTTAACGACTAAAGCAATTAATATACAAAATCTTTATAATTATTACTATAACTTTTCGAGTAAAAATAATGGTAACTAAAGTTAAAACGATATAATCCCGCCTATAAACCGAATTACGTTTTCTCGAGCAAAAAATGGCCCAATATTATAACCAAAAAAATTAAAGGATTAATTTTAACGAAAGGAAATAAGGTTTATTTATTACGTTAAAAACAAAACGTAACGTCGAACATTTCATAAATTAAAACCAAAAGGCCTAACGATAAACTTAATTTTAAAAAACGTAGTCTGTTTAAAATTAATAAAGTTATTTCCAAAACTAACTACCGATTATTATTACCTAAGATAATAAAAATACACCTTATTTTCCATATTTCCTTGCTTAAACCAGCATTTAAAAACGCCCCGTTAAAAACAAACTTAGAAATCGAAAAAGATAATAATAAGTACGAAATCGAAAAAATACTAGATTTCAGAATAGTTAAAAATAAGATCCAGTACTTAATTAAATAAAAAGGATACTTATATAAAAAAACATTTGGGAATCATTTAACCAATTAACGAATACGATAAACCTAATTAGGATGTTTTATCGACAAAATCCTGACCGACCGTTTCTAGCGTAGCTAAGGTTATAAGCGACAAAAATCCCCCGCTTAAATTTAACCCTAAGGCGTTCTAATCGAAAAGAATAAACGCCCTTATTATAGTATTTATTTCGGAAGCAAGCTGCGCTTGCTTTATTTCCACTTATCGCCGTTCTTTTTTTATTTTTTCCCTTTTTTTATTTAATTTAACTTTAAACCTTCCTTTAATATTTTTAACGCCTATTTTTTAAAAAGATCCTGTTAAAAACGTAAGCGTTTTAATTTTCCAATAAACCCCTTCGATTTTTCATTTTAATAACGCCTTAACTTATCCAATTCTTTTTCCGTTATTTCTTAATAAGTTAAAAAATTATCTTCAACTTTTTGCTGCTTCTTTTAAAAACGCTTTTATATTTTGTTTATCTTTTTTAAGAAGTTTATGGTTAAAACATTACGAGAAAAACGTTAACGACGAATATAATTATTATAACTTAAATATTTTAAATCGTAAAAATATTCGGCCTCGTTAAATTAAACATAATAAAAACACGGAAAAACTCTGATATTAAATTTCTTAATTAAGTTAGCACGATTATCCCGAAAATCGCGCTGGTTTAAACGAAGCTTTTTTTTTCTTTTTTCTCTTAATACGGCTCAACATAATAAAAATTAATTAAGCCCAAAAATAGATTTAATAAGAAAAAATAACTTACTATTTTTATCTTTGGGACAAAAATTCTTAAAAAAGGAAAATAATGTTACGAAAATAATATTTTTATCTTAAGGACTTACTTTTAAGGCTTAATACGAAATGCGTTACGGTTAAAGGTCGGCTAAAAGGTTTAACCCTTAAGTAATTTAGGTAATTTAAGTAATCTGGAATTAAATTACATAAATTATATAAATTTACGATATATTTATTAAAAGATAGTTAGATATATAATAAACCGGTTTCCTATATAAATAGCACTTACTTAATTTCGTTCTTTAGTTATCAATTTAAGCTTTTAACTAAAGGCAACTGTACCGTTCTTTAATTAAGGGAAAAGTCTTTAAATCTCTTTCACGAACAAACCCCTAGTAAATCATTCCTCGCCTTATTATTACCTGCAAATCAAGACCCCATTTCGGATACTGCTCATATTTCCAGGTGGATGTATGACAGGTTCGTTACACTTAGCTTATACCGAATTTTTAATCAGGTAATAATGAATATTTTTAATATTAAAAATTAAAGTTATTCTTTTCCGTTGAAATAAGAAATAAAAATATAATTTAACCTTACGAAAAAATAATTTATATAATTATTATATATTCCCGATTTCCTTATTACGTTTATTTAATTCTTTTAAATTTTTTTATATTTATAATTATTATACCCGATATTATAAAATATCTTATTAAAAAAATTATGTCGTTAAAATTATAAATATCCTTATTTATAATGCCGTATGTTGCGATTATAACTCGAATAAGCTCGAATTATTTACGAAATATTCTTAGGTTTTCGTCTAATATTTTTTAATAATTTACTTTTCGATTTAAATGCGTTTTAATTTCTTTTTTTGCCGTCGAACAAAATTCGACGCTTAGTTAACCCCGACGCGTATTATAACGCGTTAAGTAAGCAGCAAATTCGCCATATCTTTAACGTATTAAAGCCGGATAGGAAACGCTTGCGTATTTAAATCTAGGATACGGTCGACGATCGATTTTTTCTTTTTCAGTCGGCGTTAATTTTTGTAATTTGATTAAATAATTACTTTAAAAAGTTATACAGGTATATCGTTTATGTAAAATAAAATGGGGAACTTTATATATAAAACTAAGTATTATGTAATTAAATTTTGGGTTTCGTTTTTTAACTTAAATGGTTAGGTTTATTTTCGCTTTTTTTTATAAAGCGTTCCATATTATTAATGTTAAGAAATAGGCAATTAAAGTTAGGTAGTTAGAATATGCGAAAAACCATCCGGAATGCTTATGTGGTAGGTTAAGTAAAAGATATCTAATAATTATAAATAGATTACAGTTACAAACCTTTCGCGTATAATCCAGCAACTAAACAATAATCCTTATTATGGTTATTTTTATTCTTAATGAATGGCAACTTTAACCGGGTCCCAAAAACGAGGCTCCTAAACTGTGCCATAAGCTCACCCCAGGCTCACCCTTGCTCAGGGTAAAGCAGGAACAGCTCAGGACCTTGGACAACAATAGAAATTCGCAAAGTCCATATTGACGTGTCATACCTGGCTGTTACCACAACTCGTAAGTATTGCTTATATATCTCTGTACTCGTCGTCCAAGAATCCATAAAAAATGTGTTCATATTTATATGGATAAGGTTACAAGTTCAAGTTTCCCTGTCTTCCTTTCCCCGTAAGTTAATGTATTCATCCGGAAGTCTATACCAATACAGACCCCGCCACTCAACCTGCGCCGTCGAGCTCTCCGCCAAAGCCCCACCCTCGTGCTTCGTAACCGCTCTTCCCTAAATTCGTTGGTAACTCCCCACAATCTGCAGCAATGTCAAACCCGTCGGAACGCCCTCCTTCATATCCCCGAGCGCCGTCTGGGGGCCGCCTGGTCCGGAGACCCGCATTGACCATCAGATTCTTTTTCCGCCATTCACCTAAATCCGGTAACACAGCGCGCATAGGCGGCACGTCCTGGCCGCCGGTTGATTGAGTCTGCCGACTTATTTTCAACCCGAACGGCGGCAATTGGCTCCTTTTTAGACGGCCATGGAGGGCTCCGTGTGTCTCTCTCTGCATTCACACATTTTTCTTCTTGGAAGGCATTGTCTAAGGAGGCTTATCACGAGTGAGCACAGCGGAGGTGGCTAGCTATCCAAGGTGCAGTTCTCAAACTTTCAGAAACTGATTCTTAAGGCCCGTGCCAACCCTGTCAATCAGCAGGACAGAAGTGGAACTGCTGAAGCTGGTCGTTCCCACTTTTTTGAGTTTGCTTCAGTCGGCTGATATTAAAGAACGGACTTTTAGCCTTGTTGCTTCTTGATGTAGCTGAATCGTTACCATTCTTCGATGGTACATAGTATTAACGCCTTTATTTAATAAAGGATGACGTTTTTCGTAATAATATATTATTTTTAACCTTTTTAATTGTATATTTAACTATGTAGCTTATGGGATAAGGTTTTTTCGGCCTTGATATTGATATATTTAATAGGGAATAAAGGGTATTTTGGTTAGGATCTTAATCAGGAAGGCGGTAACTTATTCGGAAGATTAAGAATATTGGAAAAAGCTTATAAGGTAACTTAATTTTGTATACAAAATTAATGGTTAATATTAAGGCTTTTTAGTATTCGAAATTTTCGCAAAAAAATCCATATTTTATCTTTAAAATAACTGTTATCCCATTAATAAAGGTTCGCTTAAAGAGCTTCTCGGGTTTATCGATCATTATACGTACCAGATAACTTTTTATTAAAACCCTAAGGGTTTCTGTCGATCCTGGACCATCGCAGATAAGCTAAGGCCTAAATTAAGCCGAAAGTAATTAACCGTATAGACGTTATTCGTAAACCTTTTATAAGGTGATAATGCTGCTTAAATTATATCGGAAACAAATTAATTAAGGGCTTATTACGCCGAATTATAGGATTAAGGAACGTAGTTATTAAGCCGTAATTAAGAACTTAAACGCGTGAAAGATTATCGTAACGAAGAAGCAGGTAAAAAATAAATACATTTACCTTTAGGAAAGGATTTAGGCGTGGTTTACGTTAAAAGAAGCAAGTGGCTTCGGTTGGGATGAAGACCTTAAAATTCCTACGGCTGAACCTAAAATGTGGGAAAGCTACCTAATGGTTAATAGTGCTTCCCATGTTAAACTGTATAGTGATAACTAACTATTGCCTAGGCCCACCCCGAAGCGAAGCCTTTTCGCTATAAGCCCTTAAAGTACGTTAAGTTTTGTGAAGCCGTATTCGGGAATTCTGTTAAAGCTAAAGGCGAATTAGCTGTCGGTCTTATAAAGAAAGCCAGCGCTGCTATTTACGTTTCTTAAAGAGATTTGCTATTTGCGCAGTGAACCTTTTACTATTTGCGCAGTAACTTACAATTTACACCTGTCAGCCATCTGCCACAGCGCTGCCACCTGTCATCTCAACTGTATACAATTGCAATTGCAGCCCCCAATCCTTTGATTTTTTTCAAATTGCTTCGCATACCAACAACAACACCATCACCACCACCATAACACCTTCGGCAGCCATGGCTAAAATCCCTAATCCTGAAGAAGGAGGGCCATATAGCGGGCGTCCTACCGAGACCTGGGACCCTATATTCGAATACCTTTAACACCATAAAAAACGCTACGGATATGGCGTTAAAGGGAGCTAATATAATAATTATCGTTACGGCAAACCTACCCAAATAACCGTTTCCTATAACCGTAATGTACCTCGTAAAAGCAAAAGTATTAATTAATAAATTAAATAAACCACGAAAAAGGTTAGTTATATATAACGTAACTTTATTAAGGTTACAACTAAAACGGACTAAAAGTTTATCTTTAAATTAAATCTTTTCCAAGATACATATAACTATACCCATAATTAACTTAATAATAAAACCTTAAATAATAACGCAAACGATCCTATACATAAGCGCTTTACGGAAAAACAAAAACGCTATATTAAAAGTTAATACAAAATTGGCAATACGGCTTAAACTATCGTAACGTCGTTACGCGTAACGTTTACATACTCTTTTATCCTTATAAAAGTTAAAAACGTTAATAACCATATCCTTAAGGTAAAGCTAAAAAAGATAAATAACTTTATTAAAACCTAAACGTTTATTAAAAAGTTCGAAAACGAAAATCGTCCTTACCGAATCGTTTACGAAAAAGTTAATCCCAACCGTATTACCGGTATATTTTGAACGTACCCATAATATATCGAAATATGGCAACGTTTTTGGCGTATTATTATCATAAATAACAAATATAAAACTAACCGTTATAAGATGCCGTTTATAAATATTACGAATTATACGAACTATAAAAACGTTTTTAATATAACGTTCGGGATTATCCATAATAAAACGAAAGCGTTATTCGAATAACTACTTTAATAATATATATCTTTTTTAAAAAAGTTTAATATTTTATATCTTAATATCTTTCTTTTTAACTTTAACGAAAAACTTAAAAACGTAATAATAATAACGTTACCGAATACGTAATAATAAATATATATTTTCTATATAAATAAAAACGTTATTTTTTATAGCTGCAAAAAATAAAAAAGAATCCTTACCGAAAATAACGGCAATAATAACCCCCTTAAAAACGGCTACGGTATTAATAACGAAAAAAACGCCTTTTTAAATCTTAATAAAAACCTAAAAAATAATAATCAGCAAGATTTTCGGTACTTAAATAATTCCGAACGTAATAATTAACTTTATCCCTTAAGAATATTACCTTCCTTTATTTTTTATAACCGTAAAAAATATTTATTATATTAGTAATATATAATATATTTACGTACCGAAAAAAACTTTAACGTTATTTAATAACGCTTAATAAACTAGTTCGGTAATAATTAATAACCTACCGTTAAATATTTAAAAAATATATAACTTCCTATCCGTTATTAATAAGTTAACTATTTTACTTTATAACATCTTAATTACGGGGCCCGAACGAACTTTCTTACGGAATTTAACCATAACTTTATTAAACGTTATTTACTTAATAAACGTAATAACCTTCTCGCCATAAATAAAACCTTCGTAAAAATAATCGATAAATAAAAAGCGTAATTCCATTACGTAATTATTAACCATATTACTTAATTCCGCCATAATTTTATCCGCTGCAAATAGGTAAAAAATGCTATATTTCGTTATTTGAAAAAAGTTCTTAATCTTTTAATAAAATAATACCGCCGGACATTATTATAACTTTTAACATAAACTAATTCTATACCTTATGTAACGAACCTGTCATACATCCACCTGGAAGTATGAGCAGTATCCGAAATAGGGTCTTGATTTGCAGGTAACAATAAGGCGAAAAATAATTCATTAAAGGTCTTATTTGTTAAAAAGATTTAAAAACTTTTTCTTTAATTAAAGAACGGTATAGTTGCCTTTAATTAAAAGCTTAGATTAATAACTAAAAAGCTAAATTAAGTAGGTGCTATTTATATAGGAAACCGGTTCGTTATATATTCAATTTATCTTTTAATAAGTATATCGTAAATCTATGTAATTTATGTAATTTAGTCCCAGATTACCTAAATTACCTAGATTACTTAAGGGTTAAGCCTTTTAGCCAACCTTTAGCCGTAGCGCATTCCCGCGTTAGGCCTTAAAGGTAAAACCTTAAAATAAGAACATTATTTTCGTAACATTATTTCCTTTTTTTAAGAATTTTTATTTTAAAGATAAAAATAATAAGTCGTTTCCTTTTTCTAAACTTACTTCTAGGCTTGGTTAACCTTTATTATATTAAGCCGTATTAAGAAATAAAAAAAAAGTTTTGTTTAAATTAACGCGATTTTTGGGATAATCGTATTAACTTAATTAAAAAATTTAATATTAAGGTTTTTCCGTATTCTTATTATATTCGATTTAACGAAGCCGAATATTTTTACGCCTTAAAGTACCCAAGTTATAACAATTACATTCGTCGTTAACGTTTTTTTTACGACGTTTTAACCATAAATTCCTTAAGAAAGATAAACGAAACATAAAAACGTTTTCAAAAAAAATAACGGAAAATTAAGAACAGTTTTTTAGCGTATCAAAAAGTAACGGAAAAGAAACTGGACGAATTAAGGCGTCGCCAAAATAAAAAATCGAAAAAGTTTATTGGAAAATTAAAACGCTTACGTTTTTAATAAAATTTCTTTAAAAAACGAATATTAGAAATATTAAAAAAAGGTTTAAAATTAAATTAATTAAAAAAACGGGAAAAAATAAAAAAAAAAGGTAATAGGTAAAAGTAAAATAAATATAACTTGCTTCCGGAATAAATGCCATAATAAAGGCGTTTACTTTTTTCGATTAAAACGCCGTAAGATTAGATTTAAATAAGGAACTTTTATTGCTTGCGATTTTGGTTACGTTAAAAATGGTCGGTTAAAATTCTGCCGGTAAAACGTTTTAACCAGATTTATTATATTCGTTAAATAATTAAATAATTTTTAAGTATTTTTTTCGTATAAATATCTTTTTTATTTAACTAAATATTAAATTTTATTTTTAATTATTTTGGAATTTAATATTTTTTCGACTTCGTATTTATTATTATTTTTTTCGATTTTTAAATTTATTTTTAACGGAATGTTTTTAGGTATTAATTTAAGTAAGGAAATATGGAAAATAAGATATATTTTTATTATCTTAAATAATAATAATCGGTAATTAATTTTAAAAATAATTTTATTAATTTTAAACGAATTAAATTTTTTAAAATTAAGTTTATCGTTAAACTTTTTGGTTTTAATTTATAAAATATTCGACGTTACGTTTTATTTTTAACATAATAAATAAACCTTATTTTTTTTCGTTAAAATTAATCTTTTAATTTTTTTTTATTATAATATAAGCTTATTTTTTGCTGGAAAAAACGTAATTCGGTTTATAAGCGGGATTATATTATCTTAATTTTAATTATTATTATTTTTATTTAAGAAATTATGATAATAATTATAAAAACCTTATACGTTAATTATTTTAATTATTAAATTATTACTTTATATTTATATATAACTATATAAAAGGATATATTTATATTTTCGTTAATAAATATGTTATAAATTATTTATGTTAATAATAAAAACTTTACTTAATTATTTTATTAATAATTAACGTAATTTCGAAAGTATTATTTTAAGGTTTAATTTAATCGTTTTATTTAACCGTTTATTTAAAGGTAATAAATTATCGAAAATTTAAGTTTAACGCTTATTTATTTAAAAAAATTAATACCAAATTTAAATATAAAAAGTTTATTTCGATTAAAAATATTTTTTTTAATATTCCGTATTTATTAAAATAATATCGAATAAATACATAAGTTAATTATTTTACCGTTATAATTCTTTTAAAAAGTAAAAAATATTTATATTTAATAACTTTGTTAACGATTACTTAAATTCCGTCGTATTCGATTTTAATAATTAAATTTTTAATTAAAAAAAGGTTAATAATAAAGTTTTAAATTATAATATTTTATATCTTATTAAAAATATCGGTAGGTTATAATAACTTATAAAGCTTATAACGTATTATTTTAACTTTATTATAAATATTATAATTTTTAATAACTTTTTTAATTATACGGCGTAATTTTAAAAAGTTATATTTTTTTTATAACCGTTAAATAGTTTTAAAAACTTTTTAATATCCATATAATAAGTTTTCGTAAAATTCCTTTATAAATTATTCCTATTAATTTTTAGGAACATAAACTTTGCCGTAATATAATAACTTATTTTTTAATTATTTTTTTAATTATTAAATTTTTTTTTTATTTATATCGTAAAAGTTTTAAAATTTTATTAAAAGTTTTAAAGTTAATTTGTTAAAAATTTTGCATAATTATATAATATCGTTTTGGTTATATTATAATATTTATATACTTTTTTTAAGAACCTTCGGATTATAATTACTTTTACGATTAAAAATATTTATTTAAATATTTTTTTTTCCTTTAATATAATATATTTTAAAATTAAATCTTAATAAAAAAATTATTTAAATTTCGTATGGTTTATTTAATTTTTAAGCTTTTATAAATTAAATAAGGTTTTTATAATTGGAATAAATATTAAAAGGTTTTTTGATTTTATTAAAAAAAAGTTTTTATTTTTTAAAAACGTTAATAATTATTAATAATTCTTTATTATAAATTAAATATTTTAATTTTATATTTTTAAATATTTTCGAATAATAAGTTATTAAATATTATTTATTGTTATTTTTTAATTATTTTAAGACGGTATTTAATACGTAATTTAAGGCGTTTATTTTTAAGCGTTTTTTTTTTGTTTACGTTAAATAATTTTATTATAAATTTATTAATAATTATATTTTTTAAAATTTAAAATATTTTTTTTATATTTTCTAAAAATTTAAATTTTTTTTTTACGTACTTTTTAGTAATAAGTTTCGTTAATAATTTAATTATATTTTTATATTTTTTAATTAAGTTTCGTACGTATTTCGTAAATTTTAAAATTTATCGGATATTAGTAATAATTATTTTATTAAAAATAAGTTAATTTTTAATTACTTTTATTTTAAAACGTTAAATTTAAATTTAACCGGGGGTAAATATATATTTTAAAAAGTTTAATTTTTATATATGCCATATATTTTTAATTAAATTAATTCGAATATTTACCTTATTTAAGGTTTTAAGTATTTAAGTTATATATTATTTATGCTTTTTTAATATTTCGGAATAAATAAAAATATTATCGAGGTAAATAAATATAAATTCGTTTAAATATTTTCGTAAAATAATTATAATTAAGCGTTAAAAATTGGCAAAAATATTAATAAATTTTATAAATATTATTCGGTATTTATAAAATCCATATATTATTTTAAATATCGTTTTTTATTTTATTTTTAAATTATTTTAATACGGTAATAACCGTTTTAAAAATTAAATATAATAAATTATTTAACTTTATTAACGTTTTTTTTAATATATTTATAAAGGTTAAAGGATATTTATTTTTAATTATAATATCGTTTAATTATTTATAATCGATAACTTTTTTAAAAATTAAGTTTTCGTTTTTGTTAAGTTTTTATTTTTTATCTTTAATTTTTAATATTATAAAAACGGAATATTTAATAAGAAAATTAAAAAATTAAATATATTTTTTTTAAATTAAATTAAATAATTCTTTATAATACTTTTAATTTTTTAAAGTTTATGTAATAAATTTTATAAAGTTTAAAATAATATTTCTTTTAATAAATATTCGATAATCTTATTAATCGTATAATAATAATTCGTAATTCTTTTTATCTTTAAATATTTTCTTAAATTTTTAATATTTAAATAATATTATTTCGGTTTAATTTAATATTTATATTTTTTTAATAATATAATAAATCTTTTATTTGTTTTTTTTAAGTAATTTTTTATTATTCTTTTAAAAAAGTATTTAATATTTTTAATTAATATATAAGTTATTAATTTTAAGTTATAACATTTTTAAAATAATATTATATCCGGAAATATCGGTAATATTTAACGATATTTATTTTTGGTATTTTTAAATTTAAACGGAAAATTTTTTTATTTTTTTTAAAATTCGCTCGTTTTTATATTTAAATAAGCTTTTATTTATTATACGTAATTTATAAAACTTTAACTTATATTTTTAAAAAACTTAATATTTTTTTATTATCGTAAAAAAAATAAAGTTATTTTCGGTTTTTAAATTAATTATAATTTTAAATATATTATTTTTATATTAAAGTAAAATTTTAATTTAATTATATAATTTTTTTATTATTTCGTATAAGGTTTTATAAATTAAAATTCTTTAATATTTTATTTTTAAAAACTTTTAACGTTTTTTAACTTATAATAATATTTAACTTAAAAAAATTTTTATTTACGTATTTTTCGAATAATATATTTAATATATTAATCGTTTTTATATTTAAACCATATTTTTTTATTATATTTATATTCGGAAATAATTATTTTTTTCGTATTTAATTTTTAATTTTGCATTTTTCGAATTATTAAGTTAAAAATATAAATCTTTAAAAAAAATATTTTCATATTTAAAAATTCGTATTAAATATAAAATATCGGGAAATAATATAAATATCTTTACGATATAACTTTTTAACTTTATTTTAATTCGGAATATAAATAATAAAATTTAAAATATTTTAATTATTAGGGAATTTTTATGTATTTATATTTATTATTTAATTTTATAAATATCTTTTCGTTTTATTTAAATTAAAAATTATTATCTTTTTTAATTTTAAAATATATAAAATAATTATTAATATAATAAACGGTAAAATATAATAACTTATATTAACTTTTTCGTAATTTAATATATATTATATATTTAAAAAGCTTATAGAATTTCGGGGATAATTATTTATAATTGTTAATATCGGATCGGAATTAACCGTTTTTATCGTATATTTTATATTAAAATATATTAAAGTAATAAAAGTATCTTAATTTTATAATTATTTTGGAAATTATTTATTCGGGATAATATTTATAAGCCTTAACTTTAAAATTTTAATAAATAAAATAATTTTCGTATTTTAGGATATTATTCTGGACTTAAGTAATAATGGTAATAATAAATTTTAATTAAAAAAAAATTAAATTAATTTTCTTTTTTTTTTTTTTACCTTATTATTAATCTTTTTTTATTTAACCGTTTTAACTTTTTTTAAAGGTTAAGGAAATTTTTTTTTAAAAGTTTTTTTTTATAAAAAAACGATATTCGCTTTTAAAATGTCCTTTTTTATTATAGTTAAAATATTCGATATTAGATTTATTTTTTAAAAAATTTTCGAAATAATATTTACTTTTTTTTAAAATTTATTTTTATTTTTTTTAATTCGGTTATTAAAGTTTTTATCGTTATTCCGTTTATTAATTCCTTTTTTTTCGAAATACCGATTAAAAATACGTTAGTTAGTAATAATTACTTTATTAATATATTTTTTAAAAGATTTTATTTTGGGTATTATATATATTTCGTTTTTAATTTAAGGTTTTAAGCTATCGTAAAAAGGATAAAATAATACGTTTTCGGATAAATTAAAAGTAATAGTTAAATAATTAAATTTTGTTGTATATTTTATAATTAACTTAATTTAATAAAAAAGGTATAATTATTTTATTACGTATTATTTTTTATTTGGATTTTTAAATATAATTCGTATTTTATTTTCGAAATATCGGTAATCGTTAAAGATATAATTAATAATATTTAAGGATTTTTTAAGCTAATTTTTTAGATAATTTTTTATAATAAATTTAAATTATAAAAAGATTTATTTAATAAGTAATTAAAAAATAATTATTATTTTTTAATAATTTTCCGTTAAAAAATTTTAATAAAATTTAAAATAAGTTTTAATTTAAATAAGGAATTTCTTTATATTTATAATTTTGTTATCAGGTTTCGGGGTAATTAATTTATAACCTTTAATTTTTGGCATTTCGTAATAATTAAGGGGTAAAATAATAGTTTTGTTATATTAATTAAGGCCGAATAATAAGGATATTAAGGTTTTTTACTTTATTTCCCGGATAAATTAAGTTATACTTTTTTTAATAAGTTAAGGTTTTTTTTTTTATCTTTTTTTAAAGCTTGGATTTTACGTAATAAGATCTTTATTTTTTTTTCGGAAGAAAACTTTTTTTTTTTTCCTTTCGGGTTTTAAGGTTCCTGAATTATTAACTTTTTTTCCTTTTCCAAATCTCCTTAAACCTTAATAATATCTTTTAAAACCGGGGTTAACTGCTAGGTTTAAAAAAAAAAGGTTTTCCTTTATTACGGGTTATAAAAAATATAATATTATTAATTAATTAAAAAACTTTTTCGATAAAAGGTAAATTATTTAATCTGGTTATTAATTTTTTATTAATTCGTAACGGAAATTGGGTATATTATTTATTTTTTAAACGTCGTTTTATAATATCGTTTTTATTAAATTTAAAAAGATTTATATTTAATTAAGTTTAAAATTATTTATTAATTATTAATTAAAAAGTTATTAAAATATAACGAACTTATTATATATTTACTTGGAAATATAAGTAATATCCGAAATAAAGTTTTGATTTATAAATAATAATAAAGCGAAAAATAATTTATTAAGGATTTTATTCGTTAAAAAAATTTAAAAACTTTTCCTTTAATTAAAGAACGGTATAATTACCTTTAATTAAAAGCTTAGATTAATAACTAAAAAGCGAAATTAAGTAAGTATTATTTATATAGGAAACCGGTTCGTTATATATCCAATTTGTCTTTTAATAAGTATATCGTGGATCTATGTAATCTATATAATCTAGTCCCAGATCACCTAGATCACCTAGATCACTTAAGGGCCAAGCCCCTTAGCCGACCTTTAGCCGTAGCGCACTCCCGCGCTAGGCCTTAAAGGTAAGACCTTGGGATGAGAACACTGTTCTCGTAACACCTTAACCGTTACCGCCGTATACAAATACCTTTAAGGCGTAATATAATATGCCATACGCTTATATTATATATTATAACATTTATTTAACGCTTAAAAATCCCAATATTAAAAAGTTATTAACAAACGATATCGATAAGCAATAATATATACGGCAAAACTTAATAAATACCTTCTATTATTTTAAAAACGTAATTAATAATACATAAATTAACGAAACCCTTTTTTTACTTATCCGCAAACTATAAGTTACCTAAACGCATAACCGCCTTCGTAACGCCCCGATAACTTTATCCGAAGCTTTCCGTTTAAAAATCCGACGATTTCATATACGCCGAAACCTTTATAAATTATTCCGTCATAAACGCTTATAATAAAAATCCGTAAAAAAGTCCGAAAATAATATCATGCCTTAACCTTCGTAACGGGTACGCCGTAACGTAATTACGCCTTTAACCCGGGATAACGCTTAAGGTAATACGCCATTTATATTACTTACGAAGTCGCAAGCGACTATAACGAAAAAATAAAACCGAGGCCGTAATAATAAGGCTATATATTACCGGAATAAACGCGGTAAATGCGGTAAACGTAAAAAGGGTGGCGAATAAAGTAATACGCAAGGAATAATAATATCTTCAACCTTATCGGCGCCCGCGGCGCCATTTACAGCACCTAAGGTAACGATAACTTTAACCGTCACAGCTGCCCTAAATCTTAAACGCCGTCAGCAAAAACTTGTTGCTGCTACGTACCGTCCTTAATACGTAACAAATTATTTCGAGCTGGAACCAGGCGTATAGGTACCCAACTCGGCTATAGCTAATACGATTAACCTAACTGATAATAATTAACTGTTATATAAAGTTGCAAAAATATTGGAACGCTTTAAAACGCGTTAATTCTAGGAAGCATTATTATAATATAGCTAAAGTTTATTATAAGTCTTCTTAATAAAGGTGCACCTTAATAAATCAATTAAAAATAAGGATATTTTGCTAATGTTTTGCATAAGGGGGTCTCTGAGGGAAGACTAGGTACGAACTGGAAGGTGTGCCAGGTGTATGCCAGCTGGAAGGTGGGTCACTGCGCAAATAGCAAAAGGTTCACTGCGTAAATAGCAAATCTCTTCTTAAAAGGCATCACAGGCTTCCTTTTCGCAGAAGTCCACTGCTGACGAAGAAAGGGATGGGGATCGTTACATTAAAAAGGCCGAGGTTGTCTTCGCTAATAATAATGCTTTACGGCGGGTAAGCGGTCGCCTTCGCAGACGCCTTATTAACGATTCGGAAACGTAGGAAAAGAGAAAAAAGGTTAGGAAGCATGGTGGTACGATAATGAAGGAAGGCCTCGATAACGTCGCTAAAGCGTTAATTCGCTTTGAAAAAATAGCTAGAGATGCCGGGTTAGATATGAAGATGGCTTTTAAGATTCTTAATAATACCTATACCGATAAATTCAGCGATAAGACGCTGCTTCACGCCGTCAAGGCTTGGGCGGCTGACGACCACCTTGCCACCATGTTTATCGGCTTGAACGATAATCTAAAGCTTTAATAGCTTAAAAGCTTCGAAGGTACTGGAGATTCGGGCCGTAGGAACATTACGTAGAGTAACGAAACGGTTCTTTATGATAAAAATACGGATATTACGGGTTCCTCGAGTACAGAAAGTGATGGAAATAAAGGAAATAATACGGAGATGGAGCTATAAAGATGACGAAAGTATTAAAATGGTGGAAGTGGTGGAAGTAATAGAAGGAAAATAACATAAAAAGAACTTTTTTTAGTTAACATATTTCGTTATAATATAACACATAAAATTTTTAATGTAACTAAGTTTTAAAAATGGTAAATCCTTATATAAATTAAGTATATTTAAAATTTGTAACTTATATAATAATTTCTAAGTTATTATAACGAATAAACGTAATAATTATTCTATTATACCTTTATTAAGCCTTTTTTTTTAATTAATAACATTTTTATTTAATTACCTTTATTTTTAATTTTTTTTAAATTTTTAATACGTATCCCATATTTTTTTCGCAATTTAATCACGATATTCTGTAATAAATAAGGATACGTTTTTTTACCTTTCTATTTGCGAAAAGTTATTCGCTTAATCTTTATCGTTAATATAAGCTTTTTTATCAAGTTTTACGGGTTCGTTAGGGTCGATTTTGCCGTAATTTAACAGGAAGTTGCAAAAGTTAGCCGTAACGTAAATCGCCTTAATTATCGTATTAATACGTATATAAAAAAGATCTTTCTTAAAGATTTTAAAGGTATTTTTCTACCTGCCGTAAGTTTTTTCGATAACGTTTCGTAATTGCGTATACCTTAAATTATATAACTTTTTCGAAATTTATAATTTTATTTAAGCTTACGTTTACTTTCGAAAATGATATTATATTTCGCGATACGGAATAAGGATTCGTTTGCCGGTAGCGTATTTAGCATCGCCGAACAGGTATTTCTTTTTAAAGATAACGAAATTATTACGATCGACCGCGTTATTAAATATTTTGCCGTTATTCGTAAAATTTTTTAACCTGTTAATACGTAAGTAAATCTTTTATTATAATTATAAATAATTAATATATTCGTTAATAACTTTTTTTTATAATTTCTTTATATTTTTTATTTAAAATCGTTATTTTTGATTTTAACCTTAAAATAAAAGCTATCGAACATTTTTATTACGTCCTTAAATTATGGAAAAAACTTCCCGTTATTTACGATTTTCCGATAAAGGCAAATATTAACGGACTTAATAATAACGCGTATTAATATTATAAAAACGTTTAAAATTTCATAAAACGCGTAATAAACGGCGTTATTATTTCTTATAAAGCGATCCGCGATAATTTAAACGGAAAAATCTTAAATTATAATATATAAAAAAATTATTATTTTTTCGTTAATTAAAATCCGTAACGCCTTTAATCTTATATTCGCTAATAATTAATTACGTAATACGTAATACGTAATACGTATTTTTTTTTTAAACTTTATTATTTTTCCGAAATAATTATCCGCCGAACATAACATTAAAAATATATAATTAAAACCCGTTTAATTATTAATATATACCTGCATACGGTACTGGTTACGGCGGTAAGCCGTTACAAAAATAGTAGCAATAGTAACGAACTTCCTCCGCTAACGACGGCGCGTTTTTTGTATTACCGCCATAATATCGATCGCGAAAAGCGTTAAGAAACATCAGGAGATTATAAAGCGACAGTTACGGAGGTCTTAGTTTATGGCATTATCAAGATATACAGCAAAAATGATAGCTTGGGGCTAGCAACAGGCTCCTACAGCTGTCCGCGCGTCATCGTTCAGCCGTTTCCAATACCTCGAAGGCAGCTGAAGCTGAAGTGGGGGATTTTCAGCATGCTGAATGAACATCATTGGTCCAGACCTGCCAAGAAGAACCAGCCATTTTCAGCCAAAAAATGTGGAGATGGCTGGTTCTGAATGACGGGAACAGTTTGCTGATTCTGATTCTGATTCCCCACAAGTAAGTGGTGCTGAAAGTTTGAGAACTGGCCCCAAGAGTCGGGCCTACCAAGGGATACTCCTTAAAACGCTAGGAATCGACCCGAGGAGAAATGAGAGCCTACTGGTTACGCCGCCGGGTTTTGTTGGCTTAGAGGATTCTAAACCGCCGGCCAGACCGATCGGGGAACGGTATTGGCGAAATAGACCTTATTACAGGAAACCGCTCTTATGCTTCAGAACGAATAGCCTTATATGCATGTTGAGTCTTTCCTGCAAGAGGCCAATTTCGGGGCTGCTTGATTCAGCCCCATAATCAACAGGCTTCGACATCATGACTCTACAGATTAACAAGGTGACTGTATCATGTGAAATGAGACCATATACTTCATCCGAGCCCCTTAACCCCAGCCGAAGTTCGATGCCGAAGTTGGAAGGCCCCGACGTAGCAGTGCAAAACCCATGGAGCTTTCTTTTTGTATATATTAAGAGTTTCTTAGGAGGAGTCTTTAACTTTGATTGGACTAGGGTTCTTTGTAAACTAGGTTGGAAGTTTGCCTTCTCTGCGCTGGTACTGCTGATACGTGCCATTCATCCGAAACAGCGATGGCATCACTCTGATCCGTCCGAGCGAGGTTCCATATTAACATGGATTCAGCCTCCAGCCGCACCAGAACCAAATCAGCAGTGATGGGAAATCCCCCTCCTCCTTTCTGTCAAGGAAAGGGACAGTACAGAGTGAAAAACAAAAGCGGCCGGAACGGTTGTTCGCGGTATAGGTAGTAAATAGAATTCTCATCAGTTCCATGGCCTTTCTGACTATTCGCGGGCGAACCCCCTATTATATACGCCTATGGTACCTTTGCCAGTGGATTTCTAAGACCCAGAAAGGAGTATCGACTACTTCCCCTGACAATATTGTATACAGTCGTCACAACAAAACTCTGCAGAGGGGACATGACGCTGAGACACCGTCCATACGCTCAATCGACGGCATCTATTGTCTCTACGATTGCCGCTCCGTGTTTTGTGCGCTGGGCGGAATGGACTGCGGTCTTGTATACCGTCAGAGACCATTTATATGACCATGGGTAGATGAGGGAAGTTCAAAGAACAAAAGATACCTCGTGCACTAGACGCATAGAATAGAGACACCGACTAAAATCAATATATTTCATGTACGTCAAGTACCTTTACGATTGGATATCTGTACAGGCACGTTCCTAGGCTTCAGCACAGGGAACTCGACAAGCTCTTCGCTAACAGCTTATAGGACGGCGTCGGCTAGAACACTCTGGGACCTTAGACAGGAGAAGAATGGCACGGCACTGCCTTTCATCCCGAAGTTAGGCATCTCAATGTTTTACCGCCGCACAATGAGGAGTAGTGTTGCCCACAATCACAAAGAACAATACGGACAAGCAAACAAAGGCGTATATGGTGTAGCGTAGTAGTGTACCTACCCAACCCTCTCAAGCTCCGGGAAAGGTTTTTCATCTCTTCGCTAAACAAACTTGAAACTGGACTGAAGATCCAAGTGTTGCATGAGTAAGAGTACCCGAAGTAGGTGCACTTTCAGATGTGAATTCTCGACACTTACCACAGCCCAGCACAGGAGAGCTTCTACTTGCAGGAAGCATCGACCCGGAAATAAGTTTAGCTTTGAAGGTCGGCAGTAGCCAAAACATGGATCTAGAAGCGATCAACCACGAACTCTGGCCAGAATCCCCGACGATTGAGGTAACAGACGCGGCCACAAGCTCATGCGTCACATGCCTCCGCGACCTCTCCGAGCACCGCATCGAATGTCCAGAGCACGAGCTGCTGGCTCTGTTCTGGCCACCCAACAGTCCGGACTTTGAGAGGAACGGAGTCCATACACTGGGCATGGAGCGTGACTTCGTGAGTTGCCCCCGTAGCCTATTCTCTACCGTAGTAGAGAATCATAGTCTCTCACGTCCATGTGTATGACCATCAACTAATCAATACCACAGCTCCGCCTCGCTATCGAGTACCTCTACCTCAGCGCTGACGAGCAGCAGCTCCCGCTTTACCCCCACCACCGGACGCTCTACCTGCCGAAACCGGCGACCCATGCCACGGCATCCCTCTACCCCGAGACCTGGAACCCCTGGCCCTCCTTCACCTCGGCCTGGGCCACCAGAACCACACCGGCCTCTGACCACTGGGGTTTTCGGTTCCCGCGCTCGCAGACGACCGTCACGCTCACCCAACCCCGCCGCCCATGCCCTCGGCCTTCCCGTTCGCCGCGGAGACACGGGCGCCGCCGCCGCATGCGCTTGACCGCGCCACCTGTCGCGCTGGGTGGTGCGCCCTGCGCGACCTCCTGCAGGCGGAGCTCGCGGGGCGAGGGCGCAGTGCCGCTACTCTGCGCGCCGTCGCGGACGTGTTCGACCGCGTCCGCGCGTTGTCGCTGAGCCCCGAAGATACCATGTGGTGCGTGATCGCGGACGTCCGGAGCGCCGCGGCGCGCGAGGACGCCGCGTCCGAGCTCGCCGGGCAGAATTTGAGTGGTGTGGTGCGGGTGCTGGAAGTTGGCTGCTGGGGTTCTGATGAGGAGGATGATGACCATGGTGTTGGCGGCAGTGGTGATGGCGGTGATGATAGTGTGGCTGGGTGGCTAGGGGGAAGAAGACGAAGAGAGAAGGTGCCCACGAGGGAGGAGGTAGAGGACGAGGTCTACGTCTGGAGCTCGCGCCCGGATATAGTGGAGGCCTGTCATCACGAGTTCCAGCGGCGCCGCACATACGGCAATGAGACGCCCGTGACGCCATTGATGATACCCAGCGGCCAGACTGTGCTGTCGGTGAGGTGGCGGTTGAGCGGGTGAGGTGGCTTGATAGGTCGGTTCGGGGCGTTGGGTGGTGTAGTCAGCCACTCAGTCGGTCAATTAGAGGTAGAGTAAGTTTCTAAAGTTATAAAAGCCCCAAACCCGAACTACCCCGAGGCTTGTCGTAGGTGACATACGACTATATGGGTTCGGTGGACGGTTGCTGACCTACGACTGTGTTATGGACTAGATAGGCGCGTTTAGGGGGTCCCCACTTGTTCAAAGATACAAACGGAATCGGGCTCAAGCCGGGACACGCGTATGGATACCGCCTAGGCGAAAGCTTTATCAAGTATATTTCTTCGACTGGTCTATATATCTTATGCAGTGACCCAGTCCAGCATTTGGTAGAGTTCTGCAGTCCTATTCGTTACAGACTACGCATCTCCAGTCTTCTGACTTGACAATGAGCGGGCCAGAAATGAACCGTCCATTGAGGGCGTAGTGTCAACACGATCAGATCTTACATGAGAACCTAGTATTGTCATTTGAATCGCAACAGTTCAACATTACGCCGGGTTACTTCGATCTTAGCATATGCCGAAACTGATCTGAGGTCAAGCGATCCCGAGAGAGCAGCATCCGTCGTTGATACATGTCTGTCTAGGATACAGAAGCATGCACCACGACTAGGATCATATGCATCACGAGATGTTATCAACTTGCGAAAGACACTCATCGCAATCCATTGTGTAGGGCCGGCAGAATCTAGGGCACGGGCATCTGCAATCTATCATAGATATAGCCGGACAATCCTCTTCCTAGGAAGACCAAGCGCCAAAGGCAACAATAACAGCACAAAGGCACGAGCTAGATCAGACATAGGCATATACTCGCGTCGCCCTATCCCAGTCTTGACGCGTGCTAATCAATGCAAATCCCAATAAGGGCTAGTCAGTCTCCGCGAGATACAAGTCCCGTGTTTGTCAACATTGAAAACGGGGAAGTCGGCTATGAAGGTATGTGACAAGGCAAAATCAAAGAGAAACAAATCAAATAATGCAAAATGGGGTATCATGGACGCAAACCGTGGTATCCTCCCTCATCTGGGTGTTTCGTCTACCGCTTCTTTTTTGTTGGGGCTAGACTAAATCGTCATGGTCGTAGTCGTAATGTTGGTACATGGGATGTGGTGGTTGTAATCTATCGCTGATACCGATGCGTAGGAAGGGGTAGCAACGAGTAGATGTAAGTATTAAGGTATTAGGTTGTTGTTGATTAGGAGCCATCGTGCTTGCCGGTCACGATTCCGCATATGTAGCGTAGGGCTCGCGTCCGTCATGGGCTAGGTCAGAGGTCGCCTGCCTCGACGGTCTCTAACCAGGTCCGGATAGCTTCCCGTAAGGCGCTCTCCTTTTCCCGGTTCGTCCGATGCATGCCTTCGTTATACTGGTTTTCCTTCTCACGTTGTTGGACTACCTCATGCACGATACTTTCCAAGGAGGACAATATCACTGTCTTGCATTCAACGCGAGGCACTTCGCGGAAATCCATCTGAGTACTGGGACGGAGTTCGCGCGGTGACGGCACCTCGGACGACTCACTACCACGTCGTCCTTCTCTTCGCTTACTGGCAGACCTCGAAGAATTGGCGGATGTGTCCTTGCTAACGTCCATGCTATGGGCTATGACCCGCTCCACGGCATCAATGAGCGCCTCGTCCAGAGTCACTAGTTCTTCTTCCTCGAGCTGGTCTTCGATAGGCTGCTCATAAGGGGACAGGGCCGGCGTCATGTACGAGGATCCCGCAGTGAGTCCCGGAGCATTACTCCGGTCTACTGTAGCTTTGGGCTTTACGAGGCGGCGATAGCGAAACCGCTTGATACTGAAGTTGGTCGAATCGGCAACAATCGCAGTACTCACGTCGACCCATCGTTCCGTCGGCCACTCGAGCGGCAATGCGGTAGGGTGTACTACCGGTGTCGGTTCGGCCATCAGGGCCTCTCGTACTTGGTCAAGTAGATCAGCCTGCGGCGGGATCGCCTGCAGACTGAAGTCGGGGTGAAATCTCTGGAGCCAACCGCCAACGTTCTGAGGAGCATCGCCGTCCATAGCTACCCTCGAGAACTGCTCGAAGCTGTCTAACCCGCTGCCCATCCCCGGTGTGGAGAGGTAGCCGCTGCTGGACGGGGAGCTGACGGCCGTCTCAAAGGTCAAATAATCAGGAAATGGCACGTCAACGTCGATTACTCCGTCATCATTATTGATAGTGGTTTTGACAGGGGACTCGAAGGCGCCGGTAGGATCGGGCGTCCTCGACTTCGCCTCGAACTGCTCGGTAAAACCGCTACCTATCGACCTTCTAGGCGTATCCGGCTGGCTGCTCGTCCCTCCACCGTTGTTAGTTCGGCTATGCGGCGCTGTGTCCATCAACTGAGCTTCTTTGACCATCTCGGTAAGTTTGTCCCTCTTCTCACCCGTGGTTTTGATGGGCGACGCTAGCGGGCCATCTTGGCCAGGAGGGAACTCTACAGGTTGTGATATACTGCAAGTCGACTCGCGCCGCCTGGCAGTCCACAATCCACTGATGACGCTACCCCACTTTGAACTTTGGCTTCGGGAGCTCGTGTGGCTAGCGCGACTACTGTCACCCCTCGTAAGGGTGCGTTTTAGGTCGTCGGCGGCCGTACTACCACCAGTCCCGGGTCTAGTAGTGCGACGAGCACTGGATCGATGCGTCGTGGAAAAGTGCGGCACGGCGGAATCAGGCGTGATGGTGTTGGTGGTCGCGGCACTGCTTTTCCTGGTGTTCAGGTCGCTTCCGGCGATTGGGAGGTGCGCTGGCTTGGACAGCGTGGCATCCGATGGCCGCCTCTCCCTTTGAGTATCGATGCTTAGATGCGCTAACTGCGCGGGAATACCGGTAGCTGATCTCGTGGTCGCCTGCGACTGGATACTATAGCTCCGGTTATGCGAGGCCCCTCTTCCACCCGTTCGACGGTTTATTTTTCGGCGCAGAGACTCCTCCTTGAGCATGGGAACTACGAACGACGGCGGCGAGTGACCGAAAGCAGCGAACGATCCCGAAGTCGCCGGCCGGTGTGCGCGCACGGCCGGCAGCTGCTGGGTCGCGGGTAGGAAGGCGGCGAGCAGGAATACCAGCCTTCTGGCAGCCATCTTGTCATTGGCGACAATGATAGTACGGGAAGGTAGAGACGTGTCCTCTTCTTCATTCTTCGCTTTCTGTTGTTGGTAGTGCCGCTTTCGATGCCAGATCGGACTTAAGGCCTGAAGCCACTCTTGATGGGTTGCCAGGAAGCCCGTCAGGAGGTTGAAAAAGAAAAAGCCCTGCTCCTTGCCGCCACCCCATTTCGCAACCCATCTTGCTTCCTCCCTCCATGGGCCCCAACGGCCTTGCCCCGTCACGACTCTCGTTGCTCGGAGGCCAGACACGATTCGTATCCTTGCGTTGTCAACTTCGCGGCCTATTCGCTGCTCGTTCATAAGGCAGTTTGGCGGGAGTGCCACTAGCTTCGCATTTGTTTTCGGCGGCTTTGTCTGGGACGGATCCGAGCCACGTCTGCTATGGAGGGAGGGCGTTCGAGCGATCTGAGCCGGCGCGACTGACGGATATGGGTCTGCTATCCCTTGATCCGCCTGCTTTAGCATGGGGAACAGAGTACCGGAGGCAGTGCACTGGAGCTGGGTGAGAGATCTCATTATGACGTCCCAGTGTTGAGTTATCGCATCCATGCGATCTTCGACGTCATTGCTGTAGGCAGAGTCAAAGGACTCGTGCCCGAGTCCAGTGCCGACCATAGTCCAGCCAGAGCGCCGGGCTGAACCGAAAGAGGAAGAAAACCCATCTTGCTGCTCGCCGTACGATCCTGGCCCTCGAAAGATAGGCTTCGATGCCGCTCCGGCAAGGTTCGACGGGTTGGAGGGAAGCTGCAGTACCAACGCCACAGCATACATAGGGGTTCTCTTCTGCTTTGGATGGGGCTTCTTCTTCTTGGATTTCTCGTCTAGGGAATGAGGGAATGGAAATCCGGTGCCGTCTTCAGAAATAGGAGTGTCGAGGTCATCTTGAGGTAGATTGACCGGGAAGAGCCGGGTGACGAGAATCTTCTTACGTTCCCCCTGGCGGGTGGGGGCGGTTGGTGATGGCACTGCGGGATTTGCTGATCCAGATGTATATGACTGCGCAAGCCGGCTGGTCCGCGTGCCTGACGACCTACCCATCGAACCTCGGCCATCGCCCATATAGGAGCTCGACAGGTCTGATGAGCGCGATTCGCAGGGAACAATATGGACCTTTGTTGATGTCCCCTTATAAGACATCACTTCGCTATTGGCGAAAATGCAGCTCGAAAAACTGGCGAGTTCTTCCCTATATTCTCTGGCAGCGCGTTGCGTCTCAGTCTCGATATAGGTATAGTTGCGCGTGTGCATCGAAGAACGTCGGTCAAACGCGCCCTGTCGTGGCTGAGGGCTCCCGGGCTGAACCACCAATGGACTGGGTTGCTGTCCAAGACTACCCTTCCTGGGAACTCTGCTCGCGCGGCGCGGGTCTTGAACATTAGTCTGCACAGCGGTTTGGTTTGCTGAAGGTCGATCCCCCGCCGAGTTGGTAGCCGGCCCCGGATGGCTGTCAAATAACAGAGACGGATTTACCGAGCCTAGACTGTCCTGCATGATGATGATGCGGACGTCGCGCACATCCAGGTCGATATCCCCGTCATAATCGAACGCGTTTGCCGAAACCGCGGCATGCAAGGATGAAAGGGTCGAGAGGGGAAAGACTTGGTCTTGACCAGCGTACAGCGCGTTGATATCTGGAAACAATAGGCTGCGGGTATGGATGTCCTCCTGAACTGACTCGGGTGACCGGTAAGACGATGACGGCCCTTGTTGGGAGTCCCCTCCTGCATTACCCGAACTCAGATTGAATAGTCTGCCCAGCATGTTGACCTCAGGAGGAACCAGGACACGACTTTGGCCAAGGGAAAGAGCCGAAGGTAGCCTTAGTCGCACGGGTGAAGTGGCATTAACATGCTTCTTCCATCGTATACGACCAAAGTTCCACCGAGGTCATTGTCACATGGAAAGCCATAGGTGCTAAATATGGTCAGAATGGTGGCAGTCCGAAGTTTTGGGACTTCTCGTCTGCAATGCGGTCAAACTCGCTGTCCTTTCCTAATATCGCGATCTCAAAGCTTCCTCCAGAGGGGAAGACCCGATTGGACCGTCTCCAAGGACCTCGGAGTGAATAATTGCGAGGGCTACTTAGGTCGCCGGTCAGCAAGATGATCTCTAAGCCGTTCAACTCTATTGGTTCAAAAAGGCGCTACCACTCGCAGTTGCTTCATCGGTAATACGAGCTGGAGGCTTGTGAGAGTTTAAGTAGGTGGGGGAATTTCGATGCGAGTCAGTCAGCCAGCCGGTCAGAGACTCGAAGGGCTAGCCTTATTAAATAGATGGAATAACGGGTTCTGAGTCGTAGGAGAACGCAACAGACACAATTATGCGTGCCGATCTATTGTACTTCGCGAATACTGGCGACGGTAAACAGTGAAGACCTTGGGAAGAACTTGTGCCAACGTCACCCTTAGATCGTACAAGCGGTAGACGAGGGTATCAGTTATGTAGGTATGTTGCCAGATGCTTTTACGTTAAGGATGCCGTGTCTCGTGAGAGCAGGTAAAGTTGTATGCATTTGGAGCATGCGGTGGTGCTCCTTTTGTGAAGCTTTTGGGTTACGCTTGGGGGAGCTCTGACCGGTTATGCGTCTCATCGATGAAGAGATATCCGCGGTATCTAGATAGATATAAAGATTCAGGACAGAACCGACATGACGCGCCGTCGTCTCCGATTGATTACCATCCAACGTTCCCCAACTCGAGCAAGCTGCGGTCGAGTTTGGAATATGGAAATACAAAAGTGGAAAACAAACATGTGAAAGAGTTGGCAGTCCCCAGAGTATGTATCTTAAATCTTAAACTGAATGAATCTCTGCACTAGAGTGTAGGCTAAGATCCCCCCCATTATGTACAATATAACACAGGGATATCCCAAGATGCCTAGGAGCATGCACGATTGATTGATTGACTGATCGACTGATTACTTTACTACGGATATCCAAGCCTAAAACGTAGTTCAGGGCACTGAGCACCCTTGCAACTGAACAGAACGGAATTTACTACTACTAAAATAAGTAGTAGTTCTACCTAATGCGTAACCCGTATCCCTACGAAATTACTGCATGTGGATAACAACAGAAATCCCACTCAAACAAACCGCGTTCTTTCTGCCCTGTTTTACCTTCTCTGCCTCTCATTTCCCGGGGTTTTCGTTTCTTTTTCTAGCCCATACTCTCTCTGTCAATCTATTTTATTTTCTGCCTCCACATCCGGGCATGTGAGTCTGCGTCTAGGTACGTACATCATGTATTGGTTCCACCGCTGACCCCCATCATGTCATGAGCTGGAGGGGAAACACGGGCAGCATGGAAGCGAGTGCGATCTGATCTGGCGGTGAATAGAGTCTAAGCAAGTTTGCAGGAAAATAACGTTTTTTGAGTGGTGCATACAAAATCCCTGGGACCACAAGCAGGGCTTCCTGGCCTAAATTGGAGCTCCACCTCCCAAGTTGTTTAGCCTGTGGCTTCATGGCCCTACAGCCCCTCCATATGCCCCCCTTCTACAGCCCCCTCAAGAGCCCCTTCACCACACTTCGTGGGCCATCTCCCGTCCAACCCACAAATCGGTGCTCTTTTACATACGGAAGACGCCTTTATCCTTACGTCGGGCTTATTACTCGAGCCCACCTGACAACTGGACCTCGTCTTCTGGTTCTGGAATGAACGAAATCTGCAACTCTCTCCGGCGCTTCCTCTTCTCTATTTCTCAATGACCCCCGCTATCTCTATATGCCCACTCCAGATGATGCAGCAGCAGTGCTTGATGTACGTGCATATACACTAACGCAGACAGAGTGATATTAAGTGAGGGTGTGCAATACCGAATGCATCGTAGATCCAAAAGTGGTGCTGCTGCTGTGCCATCGTCAATTCCAAGTTCTGCATCCATCACCACCCCCTCAGATACCTATTGGTCGACTTAAGTTACATCCACTTAGATCTTGCCTAGTTCTAAATGAAGGACCGGTGTGCGATTGACGTGCATATGGATGATGAGCTTGAGGTGTCAAAGAGTGAGCCGCCGTTAGCTCATTTTATTTTGTCATTGGGCTTTGTTCAGCACAGATGCATGCATTGAAAAGCATGTCATGACCATGACTTACACATACGTATGTGTAACTGACATTCCGTCTGAAGTATCATCATTGACTAGCGGTCTGGGAAGTCAGAGGAATGCGATTGGCTACCGGAAGGCTGTCTCGTCGTCGGCATCTCTAGGTGTTCTGCCGAAAACCACGCTTTAACCAATGATGTCCCCCGAAGTCATTGGGCTGTTTTCCCGACGCGCTTCACTAACACCATCCACTAACACTTAGTGGGTGATCATTATACCTAGTTAGGCTGAGGACACGAATAAAGACATATTCCTCTCGAACTAACATCCATGAGTGAAAGACGCCGGTGGCGTTACCACTGACAGACGCTCGGCGCTCGGCAGTTGATTAAAACTTAATAACATGGGTCGAGAGCTGAGGGAAGCCGAAATACAGCAATGACCACTTTTAAGTGACCCGCTGGCCCCAATGACAACAACGGCAACGAGTTCGGCAATGAACTTGTCCCTCTCCGTCAGATTAGGTATATCATGAGAAGCCCTAAGTCTGCACCCCATTCTGACCCTCCTAAAACGCAAAAGGGCTGAGGATACCAAGGATGTACGAGGATACTCATAAAGCAGTCCAACCCATCGATGATGGAAAACATCTGCCTAGCTTGAAAAAGAATAAAGTCGAGGTCTTACGTTTAAAGATTCCACGTGGTAACTAGCACTAGCTGAATGGGTATTATTAGGGATTCTAGAACCTAGGTATCAAGGCACCTAAGTACCTATACCGGCTTAGGGGCACTGGTTATTGGGGCGCCTAATTCATAGGACATCCGCACTTCCGCTATGCAAGAGATGTTACGACTTTTCGAGTTCCAACGCTTTCAGCAAGTATAATCTTCGTCAGATGCCTCGAACCCGGCAGCGTCGTCATGCTTAAAAGCGCATGGTTGTAGGCAGACTCCCCCTCTCCCCCCAATTCATGTTGTTTTCAGGTAGGGCGCGTGCTTGACTTTTAAAAGGTTGGGGCGGGTTTCAACATATACGCACGGATGCGAGGGCGAATAGCGCAAAAATTATAAGAAAGGATCAAGCGGCTATCGCGGGGTAACACCGATGTTGGCGCGACTCTGGATAACTGGCAAGGCTTTGGTTTTGACGAATACGCCGGCTTTAAACCGTGATCGCGTGAGGCCATCAGGTAACGGGAATTCGTTCCATGGAATTGACAACTTGACGGACTTGGAAGTGCAACGGAGAAAACCCACTTGCAACGTTGGGGCTCTTCCCAGTACGTAATCACTAACCACTGCCCGCACCTCCGAATGCCGAGAAACCGGAGGGAGGAGTCTTTCTCCTCAAATACATACACGAGGTTCAAGTCTAATGGAGCAATATATCCTCACATATTGAGACTTCAGACGCAGACAGACGCAGGCTCGCTGGCTCTCATGGACCTTAAGCGAACCGATAAGGCTCCGATGATTTATCTCATTTCTCTCTACCAGAGATAAAGTCATCGTGAGTGGATCGGACCCCAAGATCATTACCGCAATGCTACCCCGACCGTGCATCGCTCGGCTGGTCTTTCCTTTATGGTGACAGATATAAGACGCGGGCAACGTCTCCAGAGATATCATCTCAAATGACCACACCGTAACAATAGTTTTGCGCTCAGTTATCCCTTGCACGATCATCGACGCTGGCGAAATTCAATAATCAAATGTCCCGAACCGTGACATCGACCGAGGGCGCGCTAGATCCACTTCTTAAGCCGGTCCTAATCCGTACAGGTTCCCAGGCTCTTCCCCAGGTAGACGTATGTATGCAGGTTTGTTTGACGCGGCTCTACTTCGAAAGACCAGATCATCTCAGGGTAATTTTGTAATATTGCATTTTAAGTGGATCGCGAGCTTGGGGTTGCTGCTTAGCGTCCCAGACTTTCACCATCGGCGAGGTGGTCGTCGTCGGATGATGGCCGCCAAAAATGACTTCATATCCATTGCCTGTCATAGCCGCAGGCATAGCGGGCCGGACCCGTCCATGTTAGGCCCAAGTAGTGCCAGCCAATACGCGCCCGTGGAGATCGCTTTAGCAGTTCCCCTTTGGCGCTGCTACGTCAAAAGTATCCCGTCGTACATCTGCCAGCCCAGGCCGTGCCGCATCCCGGCTATACGTTCCCGACAAGGCAGGTAAATGCCGCTGACGGGTGAGGTTATCGGCCCTTGCTGCAGGTTGCCTTCCCCCTACCACCTCATCCGGGTAATGGAATCCCCCTATATGCCTACGTACAGAACCCCGACCCCCAAAAGAAGCTCTTCTTCTACGTGAGACTATGCGGCGTTTGGAGGAGCAGCCTTAACCTTGCCTTCATAGGGATCTACCGTAAGCCAACAACATACAGGGCAGACAGGGACAATATAGACGTCATATAGAACCCACCTACAGGGGGGATTATCTTGGGCACGTGCTTGCTTTTGCCTACCGGAAAGCATGCGCCGGCGGTGGCCGACCTCATAGCGTTCGGCGGCCCCAATGACAATGGTGCCTCGGTTTCAGGTGCTGGTGGCTATTTCCTCGGGCGAATGGTCGCTTTCAGCTACTTCATCCATACCTATATGCGTAGCAAACCTTACAACGGGCACGGGATTACAAGGACCCATGGCTGCTGCATGGACAACCCTCCCGAGCAACCCCCCATGCCCAGTCCAAGTCCCGGGTCCCCCACACAACTGACCCCGACTAGCATCAACAATGACCCTGAACTTTCATATGGTGGAGCTTTCAGGGTACCAGATCCCCTGTGCCATTGAATTCACCGCAGACCAATACCATGGCTTCGGGACATTGACTGCTATGATGATGGGCGGGAGGAGTTGACATGCGTCTTGCGTGAAAACCCAGTGTCACAGAACCCAGTCTCGAGACGAACCTGAGCCCCAGGCAGATATCTCTGGGGTTATATCGGGTCGCGGAATACTCTCACTCGCCTTCACAGATATAATTTCCCCCGTGCTTATGTGCGAGCTTATGTGCGACAGATATATGGGTCGTTGAGTAGCGCGCAAATAGAGATACAGAACCACCATGGGCTAGTCAAGGTTAGGAATTGTAAATCGCTCCTCGATACCTTAGTAGCCTTGCTGATATAGTAGACCCCAGACCCGTCAGATCAATTAGCACAACGCAAAGTCAAGGAGCTCTAAAGTGGATATGGGGATGATATTAGATTCCGAAGGCTGAACACAACGGGCAATAATGAGTCGATCACTAATATAGGACACCGAATTTCGTAAAAGATTGGCCGGGATCTTGCTAGATTATTTGGAGAAGGCGATCAACTACCAGACAACGGGATCATCGGCAGGCCGGTAAACTTATTGGTAGCGAGATCTACA